>JABASF010000306.1:0-47784 GCA_019776145.1 Harlomillsia oculata | reverse complement strand
ATGTTATCTTATACGTTATCTGTCGTGTCGTTCCTCATTCGTGTCGTATCGGCGTTGTACGTAAGGATAAGCAATAGTAAGGAATCACAGTTGCATGCTCACTGGGATGTCAGCAACAATAATTATACTATATAGTTTCCTCTCTGAAAAACCAATAAGTTCAACGAAGTTTCAGTTTCACAGGTTACGATCTGAAACAATGCCCATGCACTTTTGCCAACTTCATAACCAAACCTGCCAAACCATCCATAAACTTACAAATCGAAAACTGCATCTTAGACAACAAAGGAATGGGGCAAATTCATACATTCAGTTTGATATCGATGATTTTCCGAGCTTCACAGCAGCTTCGAGAATTGAACAATTTTTTACAATGTAAAATGTATTGTTGGCTACCGTGCATGTTCAATGTGTTTTGTAAAGTGCAATGCTGTGTGCGAAAAAACGCCGGACCGTAACGTTGAACGTGGTTAAAGCTTTAAAGCTCCCGAAGTGTACACAGATAGATAATTGGACAGAACGATTTCTCAACTCATTGACTTGGCACAAAAAGTTTGGCTCCACTGAACTTTTTTAACTTTGTTATATTTCTGTTATTATCCATTTTTAATCATTAATTTTACCTATATTTCTGCACCACAATACAAACTTTCAACTTGGCACAATTAAATTAAACGAGAGGAAAAATACCAAAAAAAATAAACGCCCAACGTGGGGCTCGAACCCACGACCCCGAGATTAAGAGTCTCGTGCTCTACCGACTGAGCTAGCCGGGCTTTCATACTAGACCCTGAGTGCCTTTGTTTAATTCATTTCCTCCGTTTCTCCAGAGGTTTATCAAAGGTATCCTTGAACTTAAGCCTTTTTTACGATCTTTCATACAACGCTTCAACTATACTCCAAACCATTCGAATACCTTTACACTATCTCCTCGTCTAAGCTTAATTTCCATGACTTGAACTTTTAATCAAACGTCGTCATGTAGCTTATATAAAATGATATCTAATATGATTTTTTCTGATCTCAAAATCCAGATTCAGCAAATAAATTAAATACGTACCAGTGATTAATGTGTCCCTCTTCTTATACTCATTACTTTTATTACGTTTGCTTGTTCACCGTGGAATCACGATCTGTTGAATCAGTCGGGGCACTGTGAGACAGACACAAGCAAGCGGCTTTTTTGTTGGACTACTGATACAACTGATGTTATTGACTTGTGCGAATTCGTACAGTTAACGTTGGAACGAAGTCAAAAAGCCAACATTATTTAGGTAAAATTTCTCAAGCACCAAGGGAGAAAATGCGTGTTTGGCTGGCTCCCTTAGGTGCAAAAATGCAAGTGAGCCAAAGTTCTGAGTGCCCTCGCACTTTTTTGCACGTCTCTTCTGTCCGTCAAGTACAATCCACAAATGGGCGTTACAAAGGGCTCATGATGACGAGCGAGCTGATATGAGAAAGTATAAGTCACACACACAAACACGCTTCGCACACAGTACGAAATGCTGCTGCACCAAAAATGCAACTAGTGCAATGTAATAATCTGAGGGAATTGACATGAGAGAGCGATATTGTTTGTAACCTTCCTGATATATCCGTGTATTCATGTAATCCCAATCGAAAATAACGTACTAACTTGTGACGAGATGAAGGACTGTAATAGCAAAAGGAATTGACGAATTGGAAATGGACTTTGGACAGCCAGGTGCTTTAACAAGGATCGAATAATGTGATGGTTTGGTTTATTTCTATTGATTTGAAAACCTTTGTGGATTTTTTGCAACATTGCAAATTGTAGAAGAGCCTGCTTGTAAGACTCTTGATGAGGATTGCGGGTCGTGACTAGGCTTTTTTGTGTTGAGAGATGAAAAAAGGCAAAAAAAGACACAAGGTGCCTAGTTTTCTACTTGTTTTGGCAGGCTAACCGATCAAACCCGAACGCACATGTGACACAGTTCAATTCATCAAACTCAAAAATGTCCGGTTTTTCTTCTGTCCGATTCGCGGTCGAAAAACCATTAACTTGACGCACTTTGGTTAGCATAAAAACACAAAAACGTGGCTGATGGACGGACTATCGCAATTCACAACCTTAATCGGACCTACATTGCATATTTACTCATTTTCATTGAGCACAAGAACACAAATCAAATCGTGGCGTCAATTTTTCCAACATGACATTTGACATGACATGACACAAATTTGCAATTGCATGTCCGTGTCCATCTTCTGGTGTCCATTTTGTTGTTAGCCTTCAGAAAAAGGTGAGAGAAGATAAGAAACGGACTCTCTAATCCACACCTCTTCAGACTTTCATTAAGGCGGATTGCTCCCGACCAGACTCTAACCTTTATTAAGATTTATAAAAACTTGAAAAAGGAAGACGAAATTCCAAAATTCTATGCACGTATGAGGTCAATGATAAATTCGGTATTTTTCCATTTTTAGAAATAAAAAAGCCATATCGAAGCTTATGATGACATTGATTTTAAGCTCATAGAATGTTATCACTAGAAATTGAATTAACCTTGGCCTTTTGGTTGCGGTTCATCGTTAGCTAACGTTACATCTAATTACATGATAACGCAATTACGTCAGAATAATATGACTTTAAAAGTGCCCATGTCCATTATAGAACAGTAACGATCACGGGCGGGACTTAGGAATGTCCGTCATTGTTCAGTATGACTGTCTAAATTTTCGTAATTTCAAGTAACAACTGGTGCTTTGGCATTTGGCACCCTCACTTTAAAACTTTTTAGTACATTGCAAATTGCAACACGAAACTGAAAACAAGCGGAGCTGAGGTTCAAGTTTACAGTTGTGTGTTGACTCAACGAATGCGTCAACTTTGTTGTTTATAACAGCAGGAAGAATGTCATTTTTGCAATTGTTTGTGTACAAATGTGTCGGTGTCCACGCAGCTATAAAAGTCAAAAACGTGCAGTCGAGTCGCGTAACGATACAACGATATAATTGAACAAATTGGACTTCCCATAGCTCTCCTTGCAATTTCAACTTTTCAAGGTAAATCATAACATCATTTACAATCATTTCCCTTTCGGTACATTCTTTTCCAACATCCAAAATCCCGCTAGTCTCACTCGTCGGAACTTGAATAGCTTTCTTCACTCGAGGAGAATAAAATTGAAACAAAATTCATGTCGTGGCATCCCCATCATCATGTCTCCATTTTGAGCGACATTGACATTCGCAGAGGCAAAAAGGAAGAGAACTCATGTTTGCAACGAGAACAGTTAAGTCCCATCAAAAACATCAACGCCCTGGGTGATGCAAGATGCAATAGTAGACACGGACTTAATGTAATTGTCCCGTCTTTGATCTAACTGTACTGCCAATACCCTCACAGTAATGTAATGACAATAAGAATTCCTTTTATCTTTCTCTGCTCATCGGGGTATATCAAGAGCAGTCACGTCACGTCGCATTGCTTTGTAATGCACAATAATAATGTCTTGATCAATAAAGAGCCATAAACTTGCTCACGTTCAAGTTCATTTGCAAAAATGTAATGCAATTTTGTCTCCTCACAACAATATACAATGCAATGGTGTCGTCGATGTCGTATACAAATGCATCGTACACGAAATCTAGGGCTTTGGTTATGACTCTTTTGATTAGAACTTGCGACCTTAAAAAGATGAGAATGGGAATAGTTCAAATGAATGACTCTACTCTGACATTTTCCGATCGTGCTCAATGCAAATGTAATGTAATGCCTGTCGAGTCTACTTCTTTTTCCTGTGTGTACTACATTGTGCACGCAATTACATTACAAAAACGCACTAACTCCACACACAACACACACCTTAGACAACACAGACAACACAATCTCATCGTCAAACCGCATTGTGACAAAAAAATTAAAGAATAGCAAACGACAGGCAAGTCTGGTGGTTTGAATCTATGGGCCACTTGGAATGAAGATGAAATGTGTAAACGATTAATCTTTACAAGAACCGAGCATGTTTTGCTTCAAAAAACATCTCTCTCCAAAAAATCTTGAAACTGTGTTCAACACAATAGAGAACAACGATGTAAAACGAAAAATCCGGCAATCCGGTTCCTCATCATTGACTGCCAACTGCATAGACATAAAACATAAATTTTTTGAAAACACAACAATTACGCTTTAGTGATCCCTCTATCATCCCATAATGGTGCCCTTGCTGCATTGTCTACTTATGCATTGTATAATGACAACATGTACAAAAAAGAATTTACGACCTACAGCACAAGGCCCAAAGAATTCCACCCGGTTATTGCCTATGTATGGGCTGGCTTTGTTAAAAACTTGCGAATTATTTTTGCAATATTACATTTAGTACGCCTATGTTATGTTCTTATGTTATTGCATTATTATTTCACATTTGCACATTCAAACCCATTCGAACCATAATTACACGGTCGATTTGTTTCCTTCCTCAAATCTCTGATGTCTTTAGAGTTTAAACTTTAGACATTTGAGAATTGAGAGTGTTCAGTGTAAGTTTCTCACTTGCAATTCCCTCAAAAGAACTCGTTCAAGATTGCCTAATTCATTCGTTTAAAGCACGAATTTGACTTTTTGACTTAGAAAATGACTTGATAAGCAGCTGACAAGAGGAAGACAGATCGCTTTTGTTGTGTGCATTCGGGATCTTTTGTTCCTACTCAATTGTCCTCAAGGGATTACTTTTGCCGCTTTGTATTATAAAGAATTATCTTGCAACGTGCCAGGCACAAACGTGCTAACTAACCAGTACAATATACTCAAAATCATGAGAAATCGATACCACTGGTTCACGACATTACTCACACGCAAAAAATAATCTTCGCGAGACAAAAGCAGTAACTGTTCAAACATCTCTCCACTTGCAATCAAATGCAGTGCCACACTGCAATATACGATTTATTCCACCGTAATCATTCCAGCCGCATGCCGCCAGACAACAGGCGAATGTCACTAGCCTACAAAAGCGTGATTGAAGTTTTTTTTTCACCGAGTAGGCTAATGTAATATGAGAGAGAATTGAGACCGTAATTTCAGTAATATAGTAATAGGTTAGGTTGTACGTAGTAATGACAATTTGCAAATGCACAATAAGAGAAAGACAAGAGATTCGACTTGACTTGAGACAGAGTCTTGAGATTTGAGCACATAATTCTATAAACTCTTAAGCATTTTCTCATGCAGTCAAGCAAAGAAGAGTATCGCGAATCACGACAATGCAGCGCAATGCAATAATACTGAAAGGTTATGCAAACTTGCAATTGTAATATATTCCGTTACACCGGCAGCACGCATAAATTGCCACAAACACAAATTCAATTAATGTTCTTCACTACACACTACCGCAGGTGTCTTTTTCACCGACCTTCATTTCCTCTACTGTTTACTGTTTAGTTTCAGCTCGGGGAACAATTTATTGTTCAATTTTTACTATAGTATTAGTATACTTACTACGTCAATGCCGCTGACAATTGACAATGCTTGCAGTTTTTTTCGTCTCCCGACAATCTAGTTTGTTTACCTTTGAGAATTGACGTGCCGACTGCGACTCAACTCAACCGACGGACGACAACACACGACTCAACTGTTGTGGTCGATGATAATACCAGCACAGAACATTTGAACATTACAATCCGAAAAGTCATATGTAAAATTACCTTGTAAAAACTGATGATGACACTGCACTACAATACAGAACACGGCAGACTTATTTGTTTACGATCCACTATCATTCAGACAAAATCCTTATCACGGAAATGGGAAGGCGTTCTTTTGATTCCGACTTAAACTTTCGTCTACCTCCGTGTCTGTTTACACCGTTCCTTCATGCAAAGCTGAAATTATACAAAAATATACCAAATCTCAATTCATTTTCCTTTAAGGCTTGAACACATACCGGCTCGAAATGCAAATTAAGCTCGCAGACTAGACTATCATTCGATTGGATTTCAATGGAACGATTTTTTTTCATTCCATAGCATCTGGTCTATGGCCCTTACTTGATTACACTGATGGGATGATCAAAGACAAGTTGGTGTGGCGAATTCTCAAAAATATCTCACACAATGAAATTTTCCACAAAAAGATAAAAAAAAGACAGGAGCAGCTCTTACTTTTTTCCAATTGACTCATGTGGCACATTCCCCCGTGTGCGTTAGTAGTCAACGCTTTGCTCGAGACACACCGTTCCTTTTTTCGGCTAGTTCACACGATGCTTTGATAGAAACAGCTCAGTCATCACATCACAGAATCTTGTGAGATTCACATTGTCACATATGCACTGTTCACTCCACAAGGGTCTTTGATTGAGTCTCACTCCTAACAAAAGGAACAGTCTGAGCGAAAACAGGAAAAAAATTCCTTTTTTCAAAACTGTTTCTTGTGAGATTCACATTGTCACATATGCACTGTTCACTCCACAAGGGTCTTTGATTGAGTCTCACTCCTAACAAAAGGAACAGTCTGAGCGAAAACAGGAAAAAAATTCTTTTTTTCAAAACTGTCGCATTTAAGTGCAACGACAGAAAGAAAATTAGTGTAAAAGGTCTATTATGCTCATTTTATTATAATATCTTCAGCTCGTTCTAAGTGCGTTCGTTTCGTAACTGAGTGTCCAAGAATTAAGGTAACCACAAGGTGAGATAGCGGTTGAAGCGATTTACAAATTGGTAATTAATTAACTTTAAAACTCCAAAAAGGATCTGTAATGTCTCAGGAAGATGGTAAAGCATAAGATGACAAAAACCGGAGCTGAGAATCGACTTTGACGCATTCCCTTTGCTTCACAGGTAACAACTGAAATAAACTGAGAACGAGTCGGACGTTCATTTCATTTCCCACACACGCTGGCTTTTGCCTACCTTTTGCTGTACGTTTGCTGATGATTCCACGATGTTACTTGTTACTTGTTACCTGTGTGCCGTAGTATAGTAGCACATTTCATAGCTTCACAGGTAGGGACTATGAGTACCGAACGGCGGAGCACAGGTAGGAGAACTTGCATACAAATGCATTAGGTTTTCTTCTTTCTTTCGTTTGCCTCTTCTTCTAATGTGATAGATAGCGATAAGCATTCTTTTGCATACTATACACGCAAACGGGTCGTGTTGGTTGTGTTAAGGATGAGGAGGATACACCAACACAAATGTGCTCATAATGTAAAGTTCTTTTGAGTGAGCATGTAAGTAAATAATGTAAGTGAAGTTACTCTGAAAGGAAATATCGAGCTTCACTCCTCCACCTCATATGCCATATTGCACTCAGAATAACGAGACAGGAAAATTCTTGAAGGTATAAAGTCGACTTTACTCTAAAATGCATCCATTGATAGGTGACAATGAAAGAAACCTCTTTGTTTGACTAGACTAGACGTACACTTCGATGGAACTTTATACACATGGGAAATTACTTAGGAGAAGGGTAGCATGATAATAATGATAATCCGAAAAATTTCCCGGCTTTACCTACGGACTATGGAGCAATAAATAATGCTAAATGTTACGCATAATACTATTAACTATTATTATGTTTATGGGACACATGTTTTTCTAAAACGCATTTCAAGATTACGATTGACGCAATATAAGCCAGATGCAAGCAGTAAGGAGTAAGGATGATAATGGACGGAACGACAGAATCACACGAAAGAATGACGACGAGGACGAGACGACTTTGCGGCCATCGGGACATGTTACTGTAATTTTGTCACTACTGTTTCCAGTTTCCACGCATTTTGCTGTAACAGAAGCATTATTAAGCTACTATATTATCTTACTTGGTTGCTGTGGCGTGTGTCATGCCATGTACACTATGTAAATGGTGTGAAAGTTTCGACCCCATGACTTAAAATCTCATAGTTATTGTTATCTAATCGATTTGGGGAAGCAAAAACTTAATGCGTCTTTCTCTTACGGTTTTTGCAGTTTAGTTTTCCTAGCAAAAACTTGCACAATTTTGGCATAGCATCATAGCCATAGCATGTTGCATTGCATACTTAATGAAACAAAATGCAACATTTTCCGATAGAAATAGAATATTATTACAATCTAATATAAAAGTCTAAATTGCAGTGCTAATTTCATTCTACTGCGTATATAGTTCACAATGTAAACAAATCGATGAAAGATGAAAAGACTAAGATCCTTCATCTTCATCTTCACAGATCTTCACACATTCTCACGCACATTGTATATTTAATACGTTAACTACTGACTTTCATATGAAATGTGAAAAATCTGCACTGAGTCTTTCATCACCCCAAAGACTTAACTTTCGCTAAGGTAAGCGTTGTTGGTTAGTATTTACAGAAACAATGTTCATTCTCGTTTTATTTGTATTGAAGCCAAGCAGAACTCAAACTTACTGTTCATTCAGATGTACATACTTTGCTTTATTTTCATTTGCCCATTTTGCATTTTTTGAACGTTAAAGATGGAATTAAAGTTAAAAAGATTACATCTTCAATCCAACCGCACGCAAAAATACAAGTTATGAGGTGTTGCTCGCTTTTCCTGCTATTGGCGATTTTTTTAAGATCTCGTGTGCTCTGTTCATCTATACAAATTGGTTGTTTATCTCTTTGAATGAAGTATGGACTGCTTTTAAGGATCACAAGAGATGATTATCCTTTAATGTAACTCTGCTGAAAGTTCAATGTCAAGCGCATGAACCGTAGGAATGAAAACTATTCACTTTAATGTACACAAAAATCGGGTGTAACAAGCCATGCACCAAATACGGACCAACCTTCAGGTTTTTAACATTTCATTCAGAGGTGGATCTTCCGATCTGATTCACTCCTACAGAGTCACACGTGTCCACCAATTTCCACATCAAAATGCAGTCATTCTTCATTCATTTTGAAGTTTCAAGAACAAACGTGATAGCTTACGGTTACAGAGTTTCTACAAACGTTGAAATAAATATAAAGACATCTAAAGTTTCAAAAGCACTGTTCGTTTTCTGACTTCCCTATAAGCCTCTATTTTTCTTCAGCCACGGATAGATCACTAATGCATATTATATATCGGGCACTACAGTACCGAAACAAGATATTACGCAAACTACTTAATCGCAAATGTTCTTTCCCTGCTAATGCTGATGATTTAATTTATTTATTCATTGAATGTTACAACGAGTCCTAACCAAATACCCACGTTACATTCAATGTCCAGTGTTACATACAGAGGTAAGTTCTTCTAATCTCGGTGTCTTGCCCTCGTCTCGAATTCAATGTTACATAGAATTCTCACACCTCGATGCCTTGCCCTCTTGTTTTCAATGTTACATAGAATTTTCCTACCTTGATGCCTTGCCCTCTTCAATACAAATTTTCTTACAAATCATATAACGCGTTCATAAAACATCCTTTCTCGTTTTAGCAATTACAGGAGTCGAAAATCGCCACAATTCTACTTTTCAAACGTAACATTGAAGTCAATTAGTCAATGCTCGAATGGAAATGATTTAAAATAAATATAAAGCAACGCCGTATAAATAGTTAAAGGATATGTACGATCAGTTAAGTTCAACAAACGGTGGATGATTAATGGTTTGTACTTAATACTTGTACTTCTCTTCTCTTCCCTTTGTCTTTGTTCATATTTGTAATGCTTTCTCCGTTCTTTTCACCTTGACAAATATGAAATAGGATACGATTTATTTAGGCCATTTAGGCATCGTGTGACTTTGTAGCATGTAGCATTATAGCAAAATAGCAATAGCATCAAGACTCGGCTCGACGTGGGAAAGAATTCTCCGTACGCGTTACACACATACTTCTAAAACTGAAATATGAAACCGTATTTTATTTTAGTATACGACAAGGACGACGGACGACAACACACGAAAGGCGGCCAAAGACGATAGACGACATGTCGCACGATGGTCAGATCTTACAGCGATAAAACGGGTTTTTGAGACCCAAACTGTTTTGACTCTCAGCAAATGAAGAAGTGAACAAGTGAACTGCAATGCAATTACCTATGCAATACAATGGCAAATTTTCTTTCATACAAGTGAACTGTAAAGGATCCTCGTTTGGTCATTCACAGTGTTGTGTTTTAAAGTTTTGTTTTATATCACTGAGCATTATGTGATACACAGGAAATAACTGTACAAGACCAGGTCTAAAATGAAGCTTTTGCTATTCGTTTCATTTCGATTACAAATTCGGGAAAAGTGGTAATGGTAACTGTAAACTGTAGTTACCCGCAGGTGAAATTCTAGCTTCTTCATGCATTAAGTTACGAGAGGAGATAGCAACAACGAAAAGACACCAAAGCCAGAGTTTTAGATTCAACATTCAACGTTGAATATTGCATTTCATGACAGTAACATTTAATTTGTTTATGTTTATAGTTAAAGATAATATGTTTTTTCGGATTAGGTAAGTGAATATAGATTAGGTTAAAACGTCAATAGCAATAATATAATGGGTGTCAGGCACACTTGAGACAAAATGAAGTCTAAGATAGCACTCCCATCTGATCTTGGCCCCAATGCCAAATAAAAATCTAGAGTTTCTCTTGTATGGCTATGGCTATGGTTGGAGTGACGAAAAACTATCCATTCAAGTTTAAATGGACAGGTGAAGTAACTATCCATAAAGATACTTATGAGGAGTGAATAGTGAAATGACCACTTTGATAGTTATAGTTATAAGCTATGGTATGGTATGTATGGTATACAATAGGTACCCGAACATGATGATGTTTTGCTATTAAAATTTCATAACTGTTGGCATAAAAGGTGAAATGGATAATCGCTAAAGCGTTTTATGAAGTGCCATTCACGTCTAGGGTCCTTAATATTAACGACAAGATCAAATTGAATTTCTACGACGCTGGCACCATAACCACAATCATGGCCGAATGTGAATATAACACATTTATTTTATTGCTATTACTGATTAAAGACTGTTAGTACTAAAGAAACGTAACGAATCGTTTGCTTTGTTTTCTTTCGAGTTAATACTTGAAGTGTTGGAGTTAGAGAGCAATCAAACCAATTGGAAACATGTCAAAGATGTGATCAATACATAATGTGGAGTTGTGATATGCAAAAGCTTCCAATAAAGGAGCAACGTACAAAATTATTAGATAAAAATATAGAAAAACTGAAAGATATATAGTTCATAGTTCTAATTTCTAATACTGGATTTTATTAGATTCGTAATAATGGCATCCATTTTCATGTGTAAAGAAGGGTATAAACATAAACAGAAACACATCAAGTCGCATTACACTGCTTTGTTCAATGAAAAGGGCAAGTATGAATCAAAATAATTGCAGTTTGCTGAATCAGAAGTACAAAATTTTAAAATCAATCAGAAAATATATTGTTAACTTTGCCGTAGCCGTAATCAGTATAATATAAAGTACCCAAGCCCATTATATTACAATATTGCCCCTACACCAAATCCATAAACTAAAACAGTAATATTGGCTTACAACTAAACTACCGACTCAAACTGACGTTACTGTTTTTTAAACTATTGAAGCACTACTGTCCAGAAAATAATAAAATTAATGATTCGGGGTTATAAATTAATGATGAGCAGAATGAATTTGGAACGTTAAAATTTAAAATTACTAATTTACAAGAAAATACCACAAAATGTATGAATAAAACAAGAGTCGAAAGAATGCAAAACTATTCTGGAGACAGTATTACATGTGGATTTTGCGTTTTCTACCAGAGTCGTCCAATTGCCATCTTTTTACAATAATCGGACACACAACCTCCGCTGGTTTACCTACTAGACAGCATTCCATTTCGGAATATCCCTCGAACCTTGGATAACAATCCTTAACTGTAAAATTAATACAAAAAATGAAATCAGAGTCCAATTTAAAATCCGATAGTTTATGATACAATAATCAACACCACACACACACTTACATTCATCAAATACAGAGCCTTTAAAGGTCAACTGAAATTCTCTTTCTGGATCATCTACAATAACTTTGGTAAGTGAAATTACGCGATCTTCTCCAGTTCCATCCATCACGTCTATTTTTTTAAGACCTACTCCCAATTCTCCAACAATTCCTTCATAATCTTTCGTTTTCATTTGATAATTCTCGATCCTACTACGAAAAGTTTCTGAAAATATAAAATATGCAAGGTCAACACTACACACAAAGTTATTTTTCAATTTCACGTACAATTTCAATCCAAATTAATGACAATGACAACTTACCAATTCGCTCTGACATCTTTGGAATAGTGTTTTTCTTGGTCTGAATATTTTGAGGAAGAGGAGTAGATCGCTTACGTTCAATTTGATCTATTTTTTCTTGTAATCCATCTAGAAGGTGCTTTTCAATTTTCGTCAATTTCTTTAACTGATTTTCCAACTCTTGTAATTTTGCAAGGCTTTCTTTATTTTGTACTGCAATTTAAACAATTTAATACAAATTATAATCAGCTGTCACTATCATACGTCAACGTGTCAACGGTTCACACACGTAGGTACATGAATCGAACGCAATCTTCTAAAGTACTAATATAGTACTCACACTTTAATATTATTAGTTTTTATGGTAAAGTATTTTAAAAAATCCGTTTACCTGGTCGAGATTTTATGACATGCCGTCTAATATGAAATTCTTCATGAGATAAACATTTTGGAGGACTCTCAATCTCAATCAAACTATCGCTCTCGTTATTATTCATTTTGAACACTGGGAATTGGACCACACATCAAACTTAAAAATGCGTTTTTGCCAGCACAAAAATATAACACTCGAAACTGTGAGCAGGTTGAGCGTGGTAAAATCCAAGTTTAAGCTGTATCTTTAATTTTGTGAATGTTATGTATCAGTTAAAAAACTGATAAAAAGTAATGAATTGGATAACAATTTCTTGGATTTACAACCGACAAAAACAAAAACACAACAAAAAGTCGAACTGCAGCCCGCCTTTGTAGTGTTCAACTCCCAAACCAACAGACGTCGTTGTCGTTCCTGCGTTGAATGTTCGACTCGGGCAAAAACTGTTGAAGGAAACCTTACAAAAAATGTGGATGAATGTCTTTTTTAGCTTGAAATACACGAACCGCTTCCCTTTCCTTACCCTCGCATCACATCTGCATTAAAGAAAGCATTTCAAAGGCAAAGCAAACACAAAGTCTCGAAAATGCGACTCTTGTCCGACAACACACGAAGTCGACGTCGAAAAGTTGTTCGTCGAAATGGTTCAACGGCCTCGGAATACGGGGAAAATCGATCGGGGAGAGACGCTCCTCATGAGCCACCCCATTCATATTCCAAAACCACACCTTTCAGCTCTCAAGTTGAATGTTAGGCATTAAACCCTGTAGATTTGGGATATACCCATAGAGGGACATGGCATATAAGATATTATAAGATTGAAGGGGTTTCGTTTCGTCGTCGTCAAACTGAGACACAAAGCACGAAAAAGGCCAAGGGAGGAAAAAGGAGTAGATTTTCATTTTGCGTGTGTTTCCCATTCCCATTCCTGGCTTTTGTGAAGCTGTGAGCCACCATCTTTGTAGTATAGCGTTTTAGGCAGCTGCAAAAGGGAGCCAAATACACAACACAAGGGAAGCCAAGCAGACGGTGTGAAGAGCTGGGCCTGTGTTCAAGCCAGTCAGACCAGTTTAACATCGTCATCTTCTTCGTCATCAAAACTCGGAATTTATTAATTCGGTCCACTTGGTCTGAGACGATCAGACGATATTATTATTGTTCGTCTTAAACTAAATTCATTTTTAAAATTTGTTTATTAATTCATTGACGAGAAGAACGAATGGTGATGATTCATTGATTTGAGTGTGTTCAATTTCTCTGTCCAAACAAACCTGGCTTTTTTTTAAACCAAAAATTTGTAAACTGAGGAATATTACTAGATTTCTTCCGTTATTTTGTAACAGTTTAGTAGTCATTCGTGAATTTCAACTTACGCAAGTCTCTCAGACTTTAATGTGGGCTTTGAAGAAGAATTATATTACTGTGACTCATTCTTAACGGAACCGGATCTGGCCATAGGGAATTTAATTTGTGATCTGTACTTGTCTTTCCTACTCCAGTTCAGCTAAAAACATCGCCAATATGTTTCCTGTTCAAAGTAAGCAATTTTTTTTTTACATTTTTAATTAGGTGTGAAACCGTTTGAACGCTATCGAAACATTGAAAGTGTGGTTTCGTGTGGCGTCTGTCTGGCTTGATTCTATGGCGCTTTTTCCATTCATTCCATTGATGGTTATTTCGACAATGGGGCATTTATTCATTGTTTTGATTCTTCATTGATTGATGACGTCTATTTAGTTAGGTTCATGATATAGTCATTCTTCGAGGATCTTCTCTTTGTTCATTTTATTTGAATTTAACATCAACCCTTTGAATCCATGGAATGCGCAACACAGCACAAAAACAAGAACGACTTTTGTTATCGACTCGGGACGGGCAATTCTTCTACCTACCGTTTAGCTATTTTTTAATGCTCAAGGCTCAAGGCTTGGTCAATGTTATTTTACCAATTGGTGGAAAAGTTATACAGTATTATAGAATAAATATAGAATATTTCCCCTGGTTTTATTTCAGTTTTTTCTTTTTTGTTGACCAAATATAGCATAGGAATATAACATTATGCACTATTTGAAGCTTTTAGTGAGATCGCCTCAGGGTTAGGGACGACATCCGTCCATGGCCAGGCCATGCAGCAGAAGGGAAAGACACGGCCACGGCATACTTAACACCTGGTCTGGTTTCGTCGTGGTTCATGGCTCTTAAGGGAACAGGAGAGGAAACGGGCGGAAGTGCTTCGTGGATGGACCAAAGAAAGGGAAGGATTCACTATCATCTTGAGGCTCTTGAAGATACGATCTTTAGCATGTAGAAGTTATTCCTTCAAAAATTGAGGAGAGGCGAGAATACAAGTTGAACGAATGCTTTCTTCGAAAAAGTATAAGTGTTCGTATTCATTAAGCTGCTTACAATGCTGCGAAGCTTAGAAAAAGTATGTTAAAAGAATCTATGGCATTATTAAACCGCGTCCTTCTGCTTCCAGTTCCAGTACTTAATTAGCATTTTGTCACTTTGAGTCACTTGATCATTTTGAACCTTAAGTAACTCTTAATGCTTATTTCCGCCTGGTTCATGGCTGAATGGTCGTAGAATTCAGGTCAGTTACTCATCATCGTTCATTATTTTGTTTATCACACGTCCGCTCGCCCTAGACTGAAGAGCTAATAAATACTGTAGTTGAACCTTAGAAGAGAGAAACTCATTAAGTAATGTTTGTTCGGTAGGAATGATAAGATAAGAATTCGGAAAGGTAAATGTATGTAAATGTGATAAGGTATTCCTTCTGCTACAGCAATGTTAGGTTTACCAGCATGGTAAAATGATACCTATTTTGATTGAAACTATAGATTATCGTATAAACTACTTTTAATGTCTTTAAGCCGTAAATAATTATAAACGGGGAAGAAGTTCAAAAACAATAAGAACATGCCTTTAAAAGTGTATTGTTTTGTTTCGTTTAGCTCCGGCCCCAGGGCCAACACCCGTTGGTCCACCGGGTGCAGTCGGTGTTCCTCCTGGTGGGATGGGTGTAATTACACCACAGGCAACATCGCCTCTTCAACAGCCTCAATCTCCAGATACACCACGTAAGTATTAATAATCTGTCATTTAAGTGGAATTACATCCCGCTTTCTCTGTGCGACGAATTTAATCGTTGTTTTTTATTTGTGCACTTGTAGCAGTATTTGTATGTCCAAGAAGACCTAACTTAGGACATGAAGGACGTCCAATAATTTTAAAAGCAAATCATTTCCAAATCTCAATGCCCAGAGGATTCATTCATCATTATGAAGTGTCCATTCAGCCAGATAAATGCCCAAGAAAGGTTAATCGAGAAATCGTGGAGACCATGGTGCATGCCTATTCCAAAATATTTGGTACACTTAAGCCTGTATTCGATGGAAGACAAAATTTGTACACAAGGGATCCACTGCCCATTGGCAATGACCGTGTCGATCTCGAGGTGAGTCATTTCGGATTTTCTAGTGACTCGTGACTTGTTTTGTCGTTGTCATTCTTAAAGCATACGGAACGGCGGGTCTTGTGATGTGGGCGTATCACGTTTCTCATGTAGAAATGCGCATCGATCCCCGTGCTACTATTCGATCAATAATCTGACTCCATACATTCCTTTCCTTTCCTCATTCTCTTTCCTGAACTGCTTGTCTGCGGTTCATCGCGACGGCGTAGCCAAATGGGTGAATGACATTTATAATGAATCCATTGATTCTTTGCTTCCATTTAAACTTAAATTTTAGAATGCTACTATACCATTTATTATGTTAGGTTATCTAAATCTTAATATGTTGATTAAATCTTAATCTTCCATTATTATGTTAGTATATAAATTAGAATCTAACGACTCAACACGTCATATCATATCACAGCATTTTTACTGTATGGATTGGATGCAAGACTGAATTCATTCATATTATAATTACTTCTATTTCAGGTTACGCTACCAGGTGAAGGTAAAGATCGTGTATTTCGAATTCAAATCAAATGGGCAGCTCGAGTTTCTTTGTATGCATTGGAAGAAGCATTAGAAGGCCGATCTCGTACAATTCCTTTTGATGCAATTCAGGTGAGAAGCGAATTATTTTCATGTGTATGCTTTGAACTTTTCATAATGATGACCATACCCTAATATTGAAAGTATTCGTGATTCTTTTGATTAGTCTTTCTGAATTCTTTGTTTTCATTTTTTACAAAAAAGGATACGATTCTGGTATCATGTAATGATAACAATGTTGTGTTCTGGTTTTGATAGGCCCTGGACGTTGTAATGCGTCATTTACCATCAATGACATATACACCGGTCGGAAGAAGCTTCTTCTCGTCCCCAGATGGTTATTATCATCCATTGGGTGGTGGACGAGAAGTATGGTTTGGTTTCCATCAGAGTGTCCGTCCTTCACAATGGAAGATGATGCTCAACATTGATGGTAAGACTTGGCTGGTTAATGTGAATTTTTACGGAAGGATTAAAGAATTCATGAAAATTAAAGAATTTGTTTTTGAATTCCAGTTTCTGCCACTGCATTTTACAAAGCACAGCCAGTGATTGAATTTATGTGTGAAGTTTTGGATATCCGTGACATTAATGATCAGCGTAAGCCTTTGGCTGATTCACACCGGGTTAAGTTCACAAAAGAAATTAAAGGTCTGAAAATTGAGATAACACACTGTGGAAATATGAAACGAAAATATCGCGTTTGCAATGTTACACGACGTCCGGCTCAGATGCAAAGCTTCCCTCTCCAGTTGGAGAATGGCCAAACTGTAGAATGTACAGTGGCTAAGTACTTCTTGGACAAGTACAAAATGAAACTGAGGTACCCCAACCTTCCTTGTCTTCAAGTGGGCCAAGAACACAAGCATACTTACTTGCCACTGGAGGTAACTGGTTGAAACGTTTATAAGTGTAAAATAAACTCTTTTGAGGATAGAATGTTTTACATAATATAAAATTGCGCTGTAGGTCTGCAATATAGTGGCAGGTCAGCGATGTATTAAAAAATTAACGGACATGCAGACTTCTACTATGATCAAAGCAACTGCCAGGTCTGCTCCTGATCGTGAGCGAGAAATTAACAATTTGGTCCACAAGGCGGACTTCAACAATGATCCGTATGTGCAAGAATTTGGGCTCACGATCAGTAACTCAATGATGGAAGTTCGAGGACGAGTTTTACCACCACCCAAGTTGCAATATGGTGGTCGTGTAAGTCTGGTTTGTATCGTGTTTCTATCTCTTCGAATTCTTGAGGACACTGAAACTGTCCGCTATCCGGTCTTTTTTCTTATGACCCTCAAAGCGGCAAAGGTTACAGTTTCGGAGCAGAGGCCTTAGCAATGGAACATGAATTATGAATTGAATTGAATAATTGAAATCTTGTTCACTCCTGTCTCGTTTCTGGTCCGATACTGATTTATAGCCTTTGATGACGATGAAGAGTAAATATGAAAAAATGATCTTTTCTTGTAGTTCACTTTCTACCCTTCTTCAGTTTCTGCCTTTGTATGCACTGTAATTTAATTCTTCTTGTAATCTGAATCTTTCGTTCGATCAATCTTCATGTAGGTTTCAGTGTATCTTTCACTTCCAAAGCCCAGTTTTGCTGTCGGGCGAAAGGTTCGGGTAGATAAAATCAGATTTCATTATTTGTTCTATTTATGTTCATAGACCAAACAACAAGCACTGCCAAATCAAGGTGTATGGGATATGCGTGGAAAACAATTTTTTACTGGAGTTGAAATTCGAGTTTGGGCTATTGCTTGTTTTGCCCCACAACGAACAGTCAGAGAAGACGCGCTTAGAACGTTTACGCAGCAGTTACAAAAGATTAGTAACGACGCTGGAATGCCAATCATTGGCCAGCCATGTTTTTGTAAATTTTTAATAGTTTTTAATGATTCTAAAATTGGTTAATTTTTAGTGAAACGTAGTAATTAACGTTCATTTCTTCTATTAAATAGGCAAATATGCTACGGGTCCTGATCAAGTTGAACCGATGTTCAAGTATTTAAAGACTACCTTTCAAGGCCTCCAACTGGTTGTTGTTGTTCTTCCTGGAAAAACGCCTGTTTATGGTACGAGTTAGAGTTTACACTCATAAATTGCTTGTGATAGTAGTTGATTGCGATATTTCATTTAATATTTTGCGGTTTTGACTTACAGCCGAAGTCAAGCGTGTGGGTGACACAGTTTTGGGCATGGCTACTCAGTGTGTTCAGGCCAAAAACGTAAACAAAACTTCACCACAGACTCTTTCGAATTTATGTCTTAAAATTAACGTTAAACTTGGAGGAATCAACTCTATTCTTGTGCCGAATATCCGGCCTAAGGTAATATATGTTTCATTCATTTGGTAAAGTTAATCACCTCAAATTGAGGTCTATAAGAATGTGTTCATTTTTTTCATTGTAGGTTTTCAACGAACCAGTGGTGTTTTTGGGTGCGGACGTTACTCATCCTCCTGCAGGTGATAATAAGAAACCTTCTATTGCAGCTGTAGTGGGCTCAATGGATGCGCACCCGTCTCGGTACTCAGCCACAGTTCGTGTTCAGCAACATCGTCAAGATGTCATTCAAGAGCTCTCATCTATGGTGCGTGAATTACTCATCATGTTTTATAAAAGCACTGGTGGCTACAAACCACATCGCATTATTCTATACCGTGATGGAGTGTCAGAGGGCCAGTTTTTACCCGTAAGTTTTTCAGACATATTCTTAACACTGCTAATGATATTAATAACGAAACCAAACTTAAGCTTACTGACATTAATTTTCTGATTTGTAGATTTTGCAACATGAACTTACTGCCATTCGTGAGGCTTGCATTAAATTGGAAGCAGATTATAAGCCCGGAATCACATTTATTGTTGTTCAAAAACGTCATCATACTCGTTTATTCTGTGCCGATAAAAAGGAACAGTCTGGAAAATCTGGCAATATTCCAGCTGGTACCACTGTTGACGTTGGAATTACTCATCCCACAGAATTTGACTTTTATTTGTGCTCTCATCAAGGTATTCAGGGCACAAGTCGTCCTTCCCATTATCATGTCTTATGGGATGACAACCATTTTGATTCAGATGAATTACAGTGTTTAACTTACCAATTATGTCACACATACGTGAGGTGTACTCGCAGTGTTTCAATTCCAGCACCAGCATATTACGCTCACTTAGTAGCCTTCCGTGCTCGGTACCATTTGGTAGAGAAGGAACATGACAGTGGTGAAGGTTCACATCAAAGCGGATGTAGTGACGATAGAACACCAGGTGCAATGGCCAGAGCCATTACGGTACATGCAGACACCAAAAAAGTCATGTACTTTGCTTGATGTCCTCGTGCTGCTTAGGAGGTACATACATAATAATACAGTACGCGTCGTTCATTGGTGGCTCGTGGTCACCTTAAGTTCATTTTTCATCACTTCTCCAATATTGCAGTTTTAAAAAATAATCTATACGTTTAAGGTATCTTAAAATACTATTTACCTCACGAACTGCTAGTTCAAGAGCGGAGAAGTGCTTTTCATTATTACTATAATATAATGACTTATGACCCAGTTGATGAGCAGTTGCAGCAACTGAATGTCTTTGACTATTATGAAGCGCTTCACCAGCAGCTTGCTTCAATCATCATTTTTTTTGTTTTTGTTATCACGTGAATTGTTTTTAATTAGATTAGGACTAGAAACTTCAATGTATAACTCTCAACTCGTAGAAACCACATTTTGAAAGTACCAATATTGTAAATCATGAGGATCGAATAATGAAAGTAACCTCTATAAATTACCAATCACGAAAGTTGTATTATCACATGTTCAATTCAAGGAACAAAAAATCTCCAATTGTTAATAATTACTGAGTGAAGCTATAATAGTTAGGTGTATTTCACATTCCTTGTAAGTTGACTCTCTTTACGCTTTGATGGAATCAGGATTCAAGTGGGTGTACAGGAAGTATTGCCAAAGGACGGTCGATGGAACCCGATTTAATCCTATTGTACATGACGTCCTCATATGCTCTAATGGTTATGTAATTGATGCAGCATTAATTTTTACTACGAAATCAGTGTTAGTACGATACGAGCGTGTCTTGTCTTAATCTTAGTGATGGTTAGCATTAAGCCAGAGAACCCAAGGCATTTATGGATTAAACTCGAAACAGTTGTTTCTTGGCAAAAAAAAAGCGTTTACCTGCCTACCACATCACATGAACACATTTGTATTATCACGACTTTTTGAGGTCACGTCTCCGATACGATATGTATTTATGTTCATTGAACTAATTATATCATGCAATGCGAAGGAGTGTGTCGTGTGTGTTGTATTTATCAACCTAAAAAATGTTTTATTATGGACGTTTAATAGAGCATTCGGTGTTGTTCTAGGGCGTTTTGTTAGATTTGTTAAATAATAATATTATTGTAAACATTAAGTAGAACTAACTAAGGGATGACTTTAGGTAATATTATTGCAGCGGCTGATAAATGAGCAGACGATTTCGCTTCTTGTGTTCTTCACAACAGCCAAGCAAAGTAAAAGCTTTTAGTGTTTTATCTTATACATTTTTTTGGTGTATGGGTTTACAAACATTGCGCACACACGTTTAGTATTTCGAAAGGTTTTTAACAATATACGTCAGTACATGGTTTAAATATTCAATAATTATTATGCATGGCAAGATTTTTTTTAGACGTTCACAAATGAAGTCGTAAATGCCGTGAGCATGTTCAAATCAGATAATAATTTTTAATAATTTGGAAACACAGAAGTGAAGTATGCATACTCTCATAAACAAGATTTGTTGAAAAAGACGGCGCAATTGATTAATAATGATTAATTAAATGACGACCACCATCGAAACAAGAGGAAAGCCTTAGTAATTAAAACGCCAAGTGTAATAATGAATTTTAACCAGTTAAAGCGTGTGACTGTTTGTAAATGATCTAAAGGGTTACTACAATTTGGCGTTTAACAATACAATACTACAATACGTTTTAAGTCAAAATTCAATATTTGTCCGTACTACCCTAAATAATCTAAAATAATGATACAGGACTGTAATAATTAGTAAGTAAAAAATGATAACAATGAGGAGTGTGTTAAATAAGGTGGTGATGAAGACGTTGAGCCAAGGTGGTTTCTATCTACCGGAAAAGTGAATTTTGCTGGCTTAGACGTTGGTAGGGAGATATAGTGGACAGATGAGTCGCGGAGACAATCAGACTTTTGACCACTCTCTGCGGTCATTTAGTAGTCCACTAATCCCCCTGAAACGGTGTCATTTCTCGTGGGATTCTGGTTAGGTGGAGGCCTTCCGAACGTCATTTTATTATTACTTTTTTGTTTACCTACTCCAACTCCAACGTTGATTTACACAAAAACAAAATTCCACTTTCCATGTATAAATTGAATATGAATATACACAACCATATATTTGTAATTTGCCATTAAACTTTTAGTCCTTTCGTTGTACATACAATTAAATTAATTCAAACAATTCGTCTCTCCTTCTAATTCATTTCCGTTGATGTTCCAAAAATTCGTGTTTCCTCGAAATTGTTTACCAAAAACCATATTGTATTGCATTTTATTCATGGTCGTCAATAAATTCGAGAAGCTCTTAAACAATTTTTTAAAAATCGTTTGTCGTCGGTAAAAATTTTGTCTTGTTCTTGCATTTCATGAATTCTATTTTCTATGGTTATTAGTTGATGATGAATGCACATTATGAAATTCGGAATGAATTGATTGCATTGAACGTATAGTCTTATAGTCGCACAAACCAAAATGGATGTCAAAAACTCATTTTATTCTATAATATTGCGTAATTTGCATATTAAAGAAGATGCTTGTACAAACAAAAACTGCAAGGGTCACGTCACGATTTTAACCAGAATAATTGCTAATTTAGTAAATTGGATGTATAAAGAAATATATAAAGCGTGGTTTCAGTGCTCCTGCTCAATTATTGTCGTCGTCCATATCGTCGAAGTCATCTTCAATCTGTTCATCTTCGTCGAGGATCAATTCATCGTTTTCGTCATCTTCAAATTGAATCACTTCAACCTCGCGTTGAGGATACTCTTTGAAATCATCAGGTTGCGTCCAACGACAATCAAGAATGATACGGAATTCGGACATTTGAATTCCCAAAAGTTTCTGGAAAAACAGTTTACAAATTACGGTTTAGGTACACAGAAAACTCGAAATAGAGAGAAAGATTAACGATAACCGTGCAACGTTCAATACAAAGATTTGAGATCTTATTTACCAAAATCTTAGCCTGCTCCGGATTCAACATTTGACCTTTCTTGCACACTGTGAACTCCTTGACGAGGGTGATGACACCTTTTTGAAGGGACGTCGGCATACCAAGAGATCGCAAGTGAGGTTCCATTGCGTGAGAAAGGGAATAACCTTCCAAAGGACCTTCGTCCAAAACAACTGTGTCTCTTGCAATTGTGCCACTTCGAGCAAAGTCCAACTTTTTAAATTCTTCCAAGAATGTCACAATGTCACTCTCTTTTTCATTTGTGAACAGCAAACCGCATTCGCCCTGTAATTAGAGATTAATAAATCATTAGTATTGCATCCACTCGCATTAAAAAACGACATAAACTTGAGATTAAGAAACTTACCTCCAATCGTTCTGATAAAAGATGGGCATTTGTGCGTAATTCTGTATTCTTGTCTTTCCCAAGTGCAAGAGCTACAATCTACAATTTACAAGATTACAAGAAACATTACAAGTCACACGAATGATGTACATTGGCTAACTATCTCTAAACAAACAAACCTTATTTTTCCCCAAAAATAGTTTCGAACTTCTAAAATGTTTGCGCAGTTCATTAAGTCCAGAAATGCGCATCCCAATGACCCGAAAAACAAAGATTGACTCATATTCTCCAGCTGCAGTTTGAACATCCGACATGAGTTTCTTTTTCCAGTCCATTCCATGTTTCTTCGTCTTCGTCAATGAAACTAGAAAAGTGCAAATTAACTATTTTAATTTTTCAATATTACCAATGTACCAAATCTACTTTTTCCGTGTTCAGTGCAACAAAGCACGCCACACTCTTTAAAATTCTAAATGGACTAAATACACCACAATATTATTTAATAGATTCGCAATCAGTCCATACCTTTCTTATCTCTTTTTGATTTGGGCATCTTGATGCTTTCGTCACAATAATGTCTCCAGAATCCGAATTACTTTTATCAAAAACGTCCCGTTTTTACGACCACTCCCGATCCGATGTTTCCGACGGATGGAACTATTTTATATCACACACGTGCAATGTGCGAAGTGAATTTGAACGAGCGGCACACGAGTGGCGTTTCGTTAGCATGTGCTTACCTCGCGCGATGATCATAAAATCGTACTTGAAGTTGAATGAAACGTAATATTTCCAGTTCCAAGTGGCACAAGCACAAGGGTTTTTAATATTATGTTTTACTTTTAATGCATGTGTTAACTTGTAAAATAATCTAGATTTGACGTGGATTTAGCCTGCACAAATAACCACGAAACGTTAACAGTCAGCCAATTAGTCGTTTATCATGAGTAAAGATGAAACAGCTCCGTCGAATTCTGGTTCAGCGCACAGGAGAGTTAGCGACCAAATCCCGTTTTCAAACGTCGCTAAGCTTCTGGAGAAAATTGAAACCACTTCCACTGGGTCAGCTAAACTAAACAAACTGAAGGAATTTTTTACGTACTTTCGATCGTACTTTCGAAAACGGTTTAAAGAAGTTCATGGAACGTTGGATTCGACTACTTCTCATGTAATAATAATAAGTAATACAATATACGATATACGATTAATACGATTCACGATACCTTTAAAAGATGAACATGGATTGCGTAATAAACCATTCGAACTGTTATGATGAAAGGCATGAAAGCGAGAGTGAAAGTAAGTTGGTAATTTCACTGCAGTTGTTTCAAACCTTTTGCAGGGTGACAGTTTGTACTGTTTGGCAAGATTATTCATCCCATCTGAAGATTTGGGAAGGTCAGCTTATGGGTTCAAAGGTTCTAAACTTGGACAAATGCTAGCAGAGGTCCTTGGAATTGACAAGAAGACGCCTCAAGGGAAGAAATTATACAACTTTAAAGATCCGACTGTTGTTGGGTCAGGTGCAGGAGACTTGTCTACGGTTATTTACCCTATTTTAGAAAGACTTCAAGGGGGTAAAGAATGTAAAGAGTTGATGGTTACGAATCTCCATAAGATGCTGGACAAACTAGCCAAGAATGCCAGAAGTCCCACGAGCGCCAATGAGAAAACAACTATTGAAGAACAAAGGAGAGTTTTAAAATCACTTTTTCTTCGGGTTTCAGCAACAGAAGGGAAATGGCTTATTCGCATACTTCTCAAAAAGGTTGGTCATGGATTGAACAGCACGCAAGTGTTTCAATGCATACATCCAAAAGCGAAAGAAATGTATGAAACCGTCCGAGATCTTGAACAGGTAAGAAGTATAAATAATGCTCTATCATATCATTTATCACGCAAAAACTGTTTTTTTCGTAGCTGATCGTAGCTGTTTAATAGGTGTGTCAGTATTTTAATGACCCGTCCACCCGGTTTAGTGGTCCTCAAATTGAACTTTTCAAAACGTTTCGTCCTATGCTATGCGCCAGATTGGACATAGTTGGAGATGATTTCGAAGGTGATTCACAAGACGAGCCGATTCCAAAGAAGAAGGGGAGAAATGCAAAAGATAAGCTTACACTTCCCGCAGCCCCTTTCATTATTGAAACGAAATGGGATGGAGAAAGGTTTCAGATTCATTATAACGGAAATGAGATGAGATATTTTACACGGAATGGATTTGAGTATCCCAGGTTTGATGAAACGTTGCGTCCTCGGCTTGAACCGTTGATTCGAGAAGGTGTCCAATCATTCATTCTGGATGGCGAAATGATGGCGTGGCAAAAGTCCACCGGGATGTACGTTAAAAAGGGAAACAAAATTGATGTAAAGCAAATGAATGCTGACAATAATACCTATTGCCCAACATATGTGGCTTATGACATCGTGTATTACAATGGAGAATCCATAATGAGTCAACCACTTCGTCGGCGGCGTGAATTGATTTCTCAAGTTATCACACCGCATGAAGGGATTTTTCAAATTAGTGAACATCAACTAGTGTCCACGAAACAGGAAGTTATGAATGCCTTGAATGAAGCCATCGACAATTTGGATGAAGGGATTGTTGTCAAAGACTTGAATTCGTCGTATGAGGTGGGAAAACGAGCTCCTACATGGCTTAAAATTAAACCAGAGGTATAAATAAATGTTAAATGAACTATTTATATAACTGCTGTGACTGTAAGCAAGTTTGTAAAATTAAGACATGTTTACATTTTCCTCACGGTTTAATAGTACGTGGATGGTTGCAGTGTGGATGATATGGATTTGCTCATTTTGGGAGCATATTACACGGAATCAACAAATCGTGGTCGTGGTAGAAATGACATCAATCACTTTCTCGTTGGAATTTTAGGAGAAAATCAAGAGGTAATGGATTTATTGATTGACTTCTAATGAAAATGAGTCTCGTAACTAAACAAAGAGTAAATCTTTGTTAACTAAATGAACATTAAATGAATTAATGAAATTGAACGAAATATTAAATTCACGATTGGTGTCCTATCCTAACTTCCAGTTGTACCCGTTAGCCAAAGTTGGAAGTGGTCGTTTGCGCAATCCGGAAGTAGAACAGCTCGTTAAATATTTACAACCTTATTTTGTCAAGAAAACATTTCCAAATGTTAAACTTAAAGGACGAAGACAACCTGATTTGAGTATTGATCCAAGAAACTCCGTAGTTGTACAGGTGAAAGCTACTGAAATTATTTGGAATGATGCGTACGACCTCAATTATACGGTACGGTTTCCCAGAATCACGAAAATCAGAAGAGATAAGCCCTGGGATGAAATTATGACAGTGGCCGAATTTCACCGTATCAGAGAAAGCACTGCTGGGTCATTAGCTAAACGTACTGATGGTCGTAGAAACTTTCGAAATAAGCGTCCAGCTAATCCTTCTCATTCTGACGATGACAATAACGCAGACAAAACTGATGATGAGGAAGAAGATTCAAAGAATCCTCTACCAACTACATCATATTTCAATGCACAGAAAACGAAAGTGTCACCTGTAAAACTGGCCATGGGGAAAGGAAAATCTGGAAAAATGGGTCCTTTAAGTTTTCCAAAGAAAAATGAAGAAACAATTTCTGGTATATTTGGTTCAAAAGTTTTCTTGGTGTGTGGATCAACGAAATGGAAAGGTGAAATGGAGAAAACAATACAAAAGGCGGGAGGAGAAATTACTCAAAATCCTGTCAAGGATATGTTTGCAATGATCGGAGAAAATGTGCAAGTTCCAAGAATTCAAATAGCAATTCGAAGCAGGACAGACTATGTTGTAATGAAGCCAGATTGGATTACAAAATCAATAGAAGCTCAAGAGGAGTTGCCGTTTCGTGACAGCTATTTTTGGCGAGTGCCAGATGCATTTAAGCGAAAGAATACATTCCTTCCAGATGAACCAAATCCTGAAGATTCTATGAGTCCTGCACTGAAGCAAAAAAATACAGCACGTAAAGTTACAAAATGTCTCTTTCAGGATTCGGATTCTGAAGAAGAAACATTGGATGAACCTGTACAACAGAAGGAACAGACCGCTAATCCTACGGAAATAACGCATGACGAGGAAATGAACACAGATGAAACGTTCAACGAACCTCCAGTATCCTCGGACGAAGAGTGTCAACTTGGTGTTGACGACATGATGGAGGAACTTTTCGCAGATGTGGAGAAACCTAGATCTTCCACAGTTTCTCCCACCAAGAGGCAGAAGATAATGATTGTGCCCTCTGAACAATCTTCTCCTAAGTTTGATTCTTTAGTCATCAAAAGTAACACACCGTCTCCAGTAAAAGTAATCGCGAACATGAACAATTTAAAAACACCAACTAAAAACCATTCAATTGAATGTGCAACGCCAACATCATCGTCACCAAAAGAAGAATCGCCTAGTCATTCCAAAGACAATATTATAGATCTTAATTTCATGAAACCGTGCGTCGTAGCATTCCGTGGCGAATTCAATTCAGGTTTAGCTGATTTGGTCGAATTCTTCGGTGGAGCAGTCGCCTCCGACGAAATGAATGATAAAGTGACGCATGTTATCGTTAAAGATCGTTTGTCGCCTGCAAAGAAACAACACTTGTCTGCATTCATAGTTAAACCAAAATGGTTGGATGATTGCTTTTCCAGAAAAGAGTTACTAGATGAGTTTATGTATACCTGGTGAAAGTAGTCAGTCTTATTAATAACCCAATTTAATTAAATACAAGCTATATTATGGAAATGTATATGTATAACGCACAACAACGCAACTGTGATTCATTATTCGCAAGCCTTATATATTATGATTCCTTGAGATTAAAATACCAAATGAATGATGAAAAACGAATGCAATTGCAATAAATAAAAGTATTTACGATGATTATATAATTGTAATGATCACTTCTTTGTATTTCACCAACTTCACATTGAATGGATAAGTTAGGAATACAATAACCATAATCGAAGCATACTTTCAAACCCAAAGGTGTCAAAAAGTATTACAACAAACAAACGTAGCATTAATTAATAATACACGTACATGAATCGAGTCCCTTAATTGACGATCATAAACGATATCTTTCAATCTTCAATCCCATCTTCAACGTTACAAGTTATTCGTTGTGTAGTGTCACTATTAAGCAGTACGTAGCAATTTGCTTTATAGTCGTCACGTCACGTTGCTTTAATCCTATAATAATGAATACAGACAACACACAAGTCTCACGCGTATTGTTTCAACTGGCATGTTTCAATTTCAATTTTTCTTACATCGTAAGTGTAACTGGACTTTTCATAGATTTCAATAAATTACAATTTCTCAATCATATTTATAGTTATAGGCTCTCATAATAGCATTTTGCTTTTACTCCACATAATAGTTTAATACTATTGCAAAATCACGCATAGAATTAGCCTTTTTCGTCCGTACATTCATAGTCCACACATCCTGTAAAACGTTTGTATTTACAAGGCTTTATCGTATTGCTATGATGGTTTAATATAGTATTCCATCAGTAGGTTCAATTCCAATAACTTTAGTCTTATACGAACATTTACAGGATGTTAATTTTATGATTCGAACGTGTTTTTAGTCATAGAATATACAAAGGCCAAGCTTTGATCTACACAAAATAGTCAGTTTCTATTAACCAGATACAACTTTCCAGTCCCGCATCTTTTACATTTAGAAAGACGTTCTAGCCGAAAACTGATCGACAGATTCAGCTCAAGTAATATCTTTTCCACAAATATCATTTTCTTCTTTTCCTTTCCTTCACTCTTTATCATCAGTCACAATCAATTAAAAACAAATTATAAATAATTCTCATTGAACGAAGAAATCCTGAAATAATTGGCCCTAACAAGAACCAAGAACGTAAACATATTTGTCCGTTTCGTTCATGTATTTCATGTATCGGCAGTATACAATATTACACTATATAATGTTAGTATTTGAAGGAATAAGCTTAAATGTGTCCCGAGGTCACGAGGAGTGAGTGTTGCTGTGCAGTCTCAAATACAATTTTAAGTTGTTTTTAGAAAAACACTGTTGACAATTGCCGGAGATTTTAAGCTACAAGTACTAATATTAAATATCAATGAACTCACCAGGATTCACCACAACGATTCGTCCCCCTCGAAAAAAAGTCTATAACTTGTTATCATATTATTCACAATAGTTATTCATTCACAGAAAACGATTCATAAATTGATAACTAATCATAGTTTGCATGTCGTCACGTCACTAGTCCAAGTCTATCAATGATTGCTAACAACGAAACGATTTATATACTTGTCTGGCTTTTTAAAACTATATAAAATAAAACGATTGACAGCATAACGTAAGGAATACAATTCGGTTTCGCGTACAATACCAGTTTGTCATTATTATACATATCAAATACTAGCAAATCAAATTCGCTGAACTTTATAATAAATTGCATTTTTCTTGAAATTATGTAATACCACGTATAAACTTGCATTCATAAGTAAAATTATTATTACACAAACACGAACACGACTGAGCAACAGTTATGTGAAAAATGTGATTTGCAAAAATTTGATTGGTTCAACACTTAAAAGGTATTACTATAAAATAAACGTCGAATACAATAGTACTAGTACGTAAAAAGGCTAACTTGGCCAGATTGCGTTCAACAATGAACAAGCTCATTCAGGAGATTTATATACTCTTAATACATAGTCTCATGTACAACAATCATAACAATAATTAATAATTACACTTTGCAAACAAAATTATATGTATAAATTTCCTGTTGTCCTTTTGTAAATTGTGCTTTTATATGAAGTGCTAAACTGCTAAACTGCTGACGTTTGCATGCGTTGCTGCAATATACGCTCAATAGTTCATTATACGTTTAATTTTTAGTTATATTGCAATTTATAAAGTGGTCAAGAAAAAGATACATGGCATTCTGAGAATAAAAAGTGGGCATTTGAATGGTGCGATGATTTGTGAAAGAAAGTGATGTGGTGCCACCGTTTGTAGTTTGAATTGACAATAGGTGCTTTTTGATCTTCTCAAATATAGTGATTACGATGACAATCAAGGATTGTACGCGGAAACGTAAGTGGCAGGAAACTGTCCCCGTCGATTTCCAATTACACCAGACCACCAATTTTCATCAGAATGATCCGTCACTGAAACCAAAAGAAATCATTACTTAGTATGATCTGATCAAGCATAATGTAGCATTGTATTAATATTGACGCTTCTGTTTGCAGTACAGTGCACACCACTAGACTTGAAGTCGTCACTCTTTATTAAGACTTGCAAACTCATTATTCAGCAATAAACCAGCCTTTTTTGCCATTTTGATCTTTTATAGTTACCATATATAGCTCATGATTTGAATTTGGAACTTGCCTGTTATGATATCTCCTCTTCGGAATTCCAATTCACCAGGCTCTTGAGGACTGAAGTCGTAAAGGGCTTTTACATACTGCCATAAAAAGTAATAAAATTCCATTTTAGCATTCATAAAAGAGCATGAGCGTGATCAAAGAATGATGAGAACAAAAGGAGGAAGTGCTTACACTAACCTCCGGGCTTAAATCCCTCAACTTCACGTCTTGTGAACGGGAGACACTGGAGGTGCGGTGGTACTCCACAAGTTCATTGAGAGAATTGAATTTGACAACCCACAGAAAAAATTTGCCGGCAGCATCTCGTAGTACTTTGAAGTGCTGTACGCCGTCTGAGCATCTATTCATACAAAAGTTGGCATAAGATCAAGTTCAACATTTTCTTTGGATTTCAGCAAACTAACAAACCCGAAGCTCAACTACGGATACGGACACGGAAAGGCAAACCAGGAAATTACCTTGTGGTTTACTTTACATTACATGAAAGTAGTTCATCCGCATCGTCGTAATCGAATCATTCTGATCACTCAAATGCATGCGTAAATATTACCATCATACAGATAGAACCAAATGTTTTGACTTACTTTACTGATAAGGAAAAGTCTCCCGGACTGGACTCTGAAACACGGATAAGAAATGAACCCTCCGGTTTGTCATTGAGAAATCTCTCTGCTTCTGCCCGAGTAATACGACCCCGATACCTGCAAATATTCCCACAAACCAATTAAAATGACTCATTCCGACTCACTCCTGGAAAACAATATTAGTCATTGGTTTTCATAGACATAATCAATCATGGTCCACAGTCCCTATATTATCTAATAGACAGAAAATTAACATTAAAGCCTTTCCCCAGACTAACTGTCATCATAACCATGCAATGATGCAATGTAAATGAAATCTGCAATTAATTGATTAGGCTTTTCCTGTCACACTCCATGCCGGTACTCCAGAACGTAAAAATGGGTAATTATGGTTACACCTTTAGCACTCAATGTCAAACGTACTCACAATAAATTATGTAAACATCCATGATAAGCTGCTTTAGTATAACTTAAGCCGGTGCAACCTGGCTACTTGAAAGTTGAAATATCCAGAAGGCAAGACAAGAGACCGGTTATTATAAACCGTATAATTGGTATAATGTTGATTTTAAAGAGAACGAGAATGACGAACATAGCGTTCATAAGAAGTATTTGAGTTTGCTAATTACAAATTTTAAGAATACGGCACACCGTCACAGATATCGGACAGGTTAAATGTGTCACGTTCTCGTCTCATCGAATATTATACTAAGTATATCTCATCAAGTCAATGTCATCAAGACACGCTGTGAGAGAACATTACCCCTTCAGATGACAAACTGAAACTTCTTCAAGTCTTGTGATTGACAATACTAGCGTACAACCGCAATTCCATTTTGCACGCAATAGTGACATAAACTACCCATTTTTACGTTCTGGAGTACCGGCATGGAGTGTGACAGGAAAAGCCTAATCAATTAATTGCAGATTTCATTTACATTGCATCATTGCATGGTTATGATGACAGTTAGTCTGGGGATAGATGACAAACTGAAACTTCTTCAAGTCTTGTGATTGACAATACTAGCGTACAACCGCAATTCCATTTTGCACGCAATAGTGACATAAACTACCCATTTTCCCCGCTTCATGCTCTTATGCTTCTTCTTTTGTAGTGCATTATTCTACATTTTTAAACTTTAAACCACTTTGGTGACACGGCACGAAACAAACGAGCGTTTCGCCTGTTCAAAGCTTCCTTTTTGAACCTTTTCAACTAAAATGATATATCTTAAGCACTGCCGAGGGAAAAATAAACGTAGTGTACCTATACTACATTACCGATGGAATGGGACAATAACATTGCATTGTTGAATTTACACGAATAAACACCATGTAATAATGAATACAGAATTTGCAGGAACACAATATTTCATGCCGGTTGAATGCCATTGAATTCCATTTCAAATCTCGCAATTTAATAGGTTACACTTTATACTAATAGTTTGGAACGCTATGTTCTGTTTAAAATGTTGATGAGCATGCTTTATTTCATTTTCAGCATCCTGTGGATGTGGCTGTTGTGGCACTTTCGACTTTCATTAACAAAAACAACAATCAGCTATCAAGCCGTCCCTTATAATTTCATCGTTTCTGTGTTCTGAACAAAGAATATTGTATATGACTCAAGCGTAATCCTATAGGAATCAAGTGTAAAGTCGCTGAATAATATGCAATTCGCATCAACAACTGTTCAAGAATGCGTCATCAACGTGTGAAGTAAACAAAACTATAAAAGATAAAAGTGCCAAACTATAGATAGTATAATGGAATATCTAACAAGAAACAATGCAACATGCAATGTCACATTGATGACGATGACGCACCATTAAAAATAAATGTAATGAAGTTATGTTTGATTAAAAATTAAGCATAGAGGACTCTACAAAATGCGCAGTTTAACCTACCAGGAAAACAAGTAATAATAGGTAAACAAACCATGTAAAAGTCAACTAACCATGCATGAGACTTCATCTCTATATAATTAGAAGGAATTAATCCTTCTCGTCCTTCTAATTCGGCACGAAACCAGTTCGAATCATCTTCCATGTTCAACACCTTTGAGAAACATCAATTTATGCAACTTATTATTGTTTAGGATCATAAATAAAGTTTAAATAGGTGTAAATATCCTAATGTTGAATACCTTAAGAATTTGGCCCCTCCTAAAGCTGAGCTCGTCATCCGCCGTAGCGGAAAAATCATGTTTAGCCAAGGCCTCCATCAGTCCTTTTTTTAAAAAATGTCACAAGGAAGTTGTACACTAATACGACAAAAGGTATGACTTGAAAGAATCGGAGAAAATTCACAATTCCACCCGGGTCAGTATCAGTATAATCACATGAAAGTTCCGGGAGAAGAGAAGCGACTCTCGAGAGTTTATGACCACTTTTTTCCTCCGTACTTGTTTGAGTCTTCCTACGTCAGCTATGACTCACGTGAGTCACGTCAAATTAATGCTTCTAATGCCATTTGCCATTGCTGTGTGCTGTGCTCAGCGTCTCGTCTCTCACTACTCCAACACAATACAAAACTCCTATATGCTTTTCTGGTTTTGCACGGCTTGAAAGGACTTGAACTTGTGCTGTTATCGAGAAATGCCAACACAAGATTAACACGGTCAAGTGCACAAAAAGAGCATAGTCATCAATGCTAATTCATCATCAAAAACACGATTTGTGTACTATGAATTTTATGATAAAAACGAAAATCGTGCTTTCTCCACTTTATAAATGCTTTCTAAACGCGTCATCGATAGAAGAAAAGAAAAAGCATAATAATAAACATTTTTGGTTAAAATAGCAAACGGAGTTTTTATTGTACTCATTTTAGTTCCCCGTATGAATCAATAGTTAAATATTTATCCCACCCGAGGAGAATGTAGCGTAATTGCATCATTTCTTGATCGGAGACGTCTCGACCTTTCCAAAAGTCGCCGTTTCTTTCTAGCATGAAATGTGTACTTGTTGGAGAGATTTGTAGGTCTCTTAATAGTGTTTCGACATCGGATTCCAACGGTGTGAGAATGGATGAAGAAGGCTTTCTCCCGAAATTGGCCATGAAGATGTGTACGGGTTTCAAGGACAGGATTTGAGTGAGGAGTTCATGTTGGTTGATGGATTCGAAGACAGAGACATTTTGAACATTAGGGAAGATGCTTGGGAAGCTGTGAATGAGTTCGAGACTTTTTACCGAGCCTAGAGCTAAGGATTGAGCTTTGATTTTGTCTCCTGGAGAGCCGGTGAGATTCACTGAGGTGAGAGATAGTGTTTCAAGGGATTGAGGCATGCTGGAGAGTTTGACTGATGTCTTGGGTGCTTCTAGAAATAGGGTTTTGAGTTTCGGGAGCTGTTCTAGAATTTCAGTGACGGAAGAGTTTGTGAATTCCACGTTGTACACGTTCAGGTAGATGAGACTGGAAGGAACTGATGATTTTTGAATTTGGCATTCTGTGAGAGTTAACGATGTGATGTTGCTCCATGCTTGAGGAACTTGTTTGGATCTTGTTAGCAATTCGTCGCTGTATGGAAGGGCTAGAATGAGGTCACGACCTGGGCCCGATTCTTTTATGTTGGAAATGACAGTCCAACCATCGTAACAAATGGTAACGTCTGTTTCATCGATGACACTAGTTACGAGTCGGTCGGAAACTGTCATAGATCCTTTGTCATCTCTTTCCCTTTTAGAAAAGAAGAGGAGGCTTGACAGTATCTCAGGTTTCGTGTAATTTACGTAATCTCTGTACTGGTCATGGAACCCGATCGTTCGATCCACATAAAACCTGGAAAGCTTGGGAAGGAAAACATTCATAAATTGATCGCTCAACAAAAGGATTCTGTCAAGTATGAGGGAAGTCAAACTCAAGCAGCCATCAAGCGATGAAGTCAACAACTTTGCATCCACATTAACAAATCTCAGTTCCACTGTAAGTAGTTTGCTCTTGTTTACATTTCCAAGTCCGGTGAAAGTAGCATACGCTGATTTAGTCCCGTGTAGAATAAACGCGTCTGAAGTTACATCAGGAGCATCCGCTTGGAGTGGTAACGGTGGCAAAGGGTTATTTGAACGTATATCTTCCTGAGCAGGCAGTTTGGATTTTGGAAGTACTTTTGTTGTCACCACTGTAGACAATTACCAAAAGATTAAAAAAGGCCTCCACCTTCCTCCAATCAAACCACACCGAGTTTACATTACATATAGATAGAATTCAAAGAAACTTGTATCTTTCACTTTAAATTAATACAACAATAATCAACAATTACCTAACGTCGTCACGACACACACTGTAATTATGAAAGCGGCTGTGGCAAGTTTGTAGTTCTTTCTGTAAGCCCTGTAATTAGGGGTCAAGACAAGATGCTATTATTGATGTGACAATTCAAATAACATGTGTGTCAATGTCCAATGCCAACCAATTGAAAAACAATTAATTTCTTAACTGTATTAGCTTTGTGGTATTAGCTTCATTCTGAGTGACGTGTAGGTACTTTATACTTTCAATTTAGGCTTACCGTGTATAATAAACGTGTCTTGGCCGGTAAAGCGGCATTGCTGAGGACTGACCATGACCACCGACCATTGTTGAAACTAACCAGACTGATGTATAGTACTTTCTTAAAAATTCAATTACTTTGCTAATAAAAGTGCCATGATTTTGAAATGCTCCTATTTGTATTCAATACCAATACAAATTAATAAATGGAATATACTGCTTTCGCCAGCACATTCTGCAATACACTGATTAAACGTGTAAAGAAAGACTCTCTTCTGTACTTGCATTCGTGAATTTGAATGTGACCAGCACATATTGCGGGACATCAAGGTAATCCAGTTACCCAGTCCACTTTTTTTGCATGCATTCCGTTCCGTTTCTCAGTTGAGACTTCAAGCAGACTTCCAGTTGCTGAAACTTTTTTACTGAAGCGCTCTGCTTTGGCTTATTGGCTTAGTGTTCCAATAGTATGCAAACGTAATGCGAGAAAATGCGTAATGGAATCAACTTCTTAAATGCATTTGTATGTCTTCATTCTTCATCTTCATCATATGATAATGCGTAAGACTTTTCATTCCAAACAATGATACTATAGTATTAATTACACTACATGTAATGTAAGTATAGAGTAAATTCAAAACCGATGCTGTCTCAGACAAATTGCTGTAGCGTCCGACATTTGATTCCTTTTACATTCAAATTGTCAACATCGTTATTACCCATGACGTTACATAGCAAAGCTTTAGGTCAAAAGGTGGGTATTTAATGGTAGGCAATTAACGAAGTATCATTGGAAGTTTATCTTTAGGTTTATCAGTAGGGTTGTTTTTGTTGTTGGAGTCATTATCGGTAAGTTGTTTGTTTCCTGAGTTAGACTTAAGGCAGACGAAGAAAGTGAAGATGATGTCCCAATTCGACTTATTCGACGCCTTTTAAACCTTTACCTGGAATGTCTTTTAATGCCATGTTTATATTATAGTTTCATAATAAGATGACAGGTGCTTGGGGTATCTTGTACAGATTTGATGAGATTGAGATGTAATGTGGTAGGTCTTACTGCTTACTGGTTATTCTAAAATAATCAAAGCTGCAATATGGAAAACGGGAAAGTGAAATTAAATGATAGAAAGGTAATAGAAAATAATCATTCGTTTCTTATTGAGTTAAACATCGCGTTCTCCGTTGTTTGTTATTATGAGTTAGAATGAATGGAATGAGTGAGAGGCGAGTCGCGAGCCTGTTGTAAGGTTGTATTGTAAAGGTTGTAACCGTAAGCCATAATAACATTAGACTGTGGCGAATGCCCCCTTCAGCCACGTGAAGAAATTCACGTTCAAATCTCCCTGTGAGCAGTCAATCGTGCAACGATGGCGGACGACGACTGGGGTGAGTAATACTTCTCTCCATATTTTTCAAAATTCTACATTACTGTTTACAAAACCTTTGTTGAATTTTATTTTGTTTTGTTGTTTAGAAAAGCGGGATTTTGATGATGTGGGCAAAGCCCCCGTTAAAGTTACTACGGATAAATGGGATGGCGAGGATGAAGACGATAATGTTAAGGTGAGTGAGTCACTTTCACTTCTTTACCAAGTAAATGTATTAGAAATCATGAATGGTAAATAGAATGTTAAATTAAGAAGTGAAATGAGTGCATTTCAGAATGATACACAGTATGTTTCGTTTTTTCCATAATGATATTTTGCACTAATTTTTTAATGGAAAATGTGTTCTGGGGAATTCGGAGTGATGTTCCTGGAGAGCACATGGTTGACCGGCATTAAACCCGAGTGTGCGTAGGTACCGGGTGTATAAATCTGATTTTGCTTGTTTAATTAAAGTGGAGAACGTTAAATTTTACAATAATTGAGACTAATTTAGTAGTAGTGTAGTCCGCAGACAAAACATTCGTATGTACCTAAAGAGACTTAATTTAAGAGTTTTCTTGTTATTCCTATTTTGGGATTTTAATCGGTCGGCGTTATTGTTCGACCACTCACCTCACCACATTGGAAATTACCACATTTCCACTGTTTAGGCTCCTGTGAAGGTTATTCAAGCAATGTTCAATAGGAAGTTTCATTTTATTCATTACAGGACAATTGGGACGATGAAGACGAGGATAAATCAACAGAAACTTCCGCTCCAACAGTAGCAGCGACTCAAGTTAAAAAGAATAAGAAGAAATTAGCAAACAAGTTAGCCGAACGACAAGAAGTAAGTTGTATCATTAAATTGACGTCAGTTTTCGATCAATTGAATCAAGTTCAATATAGAATTTGCAATGATTCGTCTCCATTTATCAATGACGTTTTGTGTTATACAGAAGGAAGCTGAGCAACAACTTAAAGCTCGGCTAGCTCAAATGACTCCAGAGGAACGGGAGGCTGAAAAGTTACGTCATTTGAGAATGTTAGAAGATGATCAGATTCAGCAAGTCAAAGCTGCCTTTGGTAAGTCCCTAAAAGATAACTTTTCCAACTGTTTACATGTTTACTAAATCTTCTTTTAACCAGCTCTCCAACTCAAATATTTGCATTGTTTGCTTTGTAAGGTGCAAGCTCCGAAATCGATACAACCGATCCGCTGACCAAGGATGATTTCGATGAATTAAAGAAAAAGATAGTGAACGACCTTAGACGATTTGAAAAGCGAGCTCCCTTTGAAGATTTTGTTGAAGACCTTATCCAGGATCTATGCTTATCTTGTAAGTATACACTGTCCAATTCCAAGTAAATTCAAAATATACTTTAACAAAGTTTTAAAAATGTGTTTTGTTATTTTATAGTGCCTTCTAAAAGCCTGAGGAAAGTAAAAACTCGTATAGAAGCTGTGTATTTTGAGAAATCAAAAACGGAGAAATCTGCGACTACTAAAGGAAAGTCGACAAAAGCCAAATTACGGGTAGACGGAGACAAGACTCTAATGGCCGCCGGCGGTTATGCAGATGATATTGAGGATTTTGATGATTTCATGTGAAGTTTCCCATTATTCTACTGAATTTGCTGTTAAACTGTACTCGAAAAATCTATATTTCTTTTACTCCTCTTCTTAGCCAGATTAATTGATTTAGTATTTGTTACATTCGGGTTCAAGAATATTATGCAAATGGGAAGCTACAATGATTATTGATACTTATGATTAATTAATAAACAATACTATTACTATATAATGCTATTATCACTGTTACTACATTTTGTGGTTCTGCTAACAAAACAATAAAAAAGGTTCAATGCATTATCATTGAAAACATTTTGCCGTATTGTATTCATATTAAAAATTAAAATGTTGTTCTGAACGTTTATTAAATTCTTTAACTTTCCATTCCGCTAGCATAGCGAGAATTTATGCACTCAAAATCGATGTGACGTTAACAGAAAACAGATCAATAGAACAAACAATTTTGTAAAGACAAGACCTTAAATTGTGCAATATAAACAAATATTAACAAATTGGTTTACTTGCGACCTCCACGCTTAGGTTTAGGTTTTTTGGACTTGGATTTGGAATCAGAGCCAGTGGTTCGTCCTTTCTTCTTCGGTGGTTCATCTTTGCTCTTACCGTTGCTAGTACTTCGCCCTGGTATACAAAAAGGAGGATGACGCATTCGTAATTTTAGGACGAACCCGTTTAAAACTTTCGGTTCCCTTGCATAACAAACATTCAACACAACACAAATATAAAACAATAAGCACTACACTGACAACAAGATCACTCGCAAAACGCAAACAAAACAAGAGAAGACAAAATCCATTCGGATTATCAATCGATTGCTTACCCTTTTTCTTGCTGCTTTTCTTATCTCCGCCTCCACCACCGTATTTTTCTGCGAGCATNACAAAATCCATTCGGATTATCAATCGATTGCTTACCCTTTTTCTTGCTGCTTTTCTTATCTCCGCCTCCACCACCGTATTTTTCTGCGAGCATATCCAAAAAGCCACCTTCATCTCGACTTGCCTGTCTTTTAGCAATTGCTTCTTTCAAATCACTCATACTGTTTCCGGTCAGGCCTAACTCACGTTTAGACTCTTCGGCTTCCTTAGCTTCTCGTTCAGCCTGACAAAATTCAAACAAAGGCGAACATGAATCTAAAGTTACAAATTGTATCAGTTGTAAATTATATTCAAATTAACTCTGACATCCATCCTGATAGACGCAGTTACTTACCTTTTTAATCTTCTTGTCCCGTGAAGATTTTGACACTGGTTTAGCATCAAGTTTCTTCATCTCGTTTTTTTCAATCATATCGTCAATGATATTCTGAATGCGCTCCTCATCCGTGAGAATGTTTCCAAAAAAGATGTTATCAATCACATAAAACAAGTCCCCCTTTCCTTCAATGTAAGCTTTTTTGATGTCTTGACGTTCTTCATCAGAGTCTATTCAATTTCAAGTTAAAATGCATCACAGTCAGTTTAATAAATTCCATAACTAATAACTTGTTGAAGCTGAACAGCTGAAGACACGTCAAAAACATTACTTACCAACATACGACTTTCGGAAATTCTCAATGTCTTCCGGGTTCAATCGGCCAAAGGTTGCTTCCAACGTAAATTCATCACCGTCCGGCCAGTCCCCTACATCATTAAATGTAGCAAACATTTTATGAGAAACCTAGTGGCTAGGTGGCTACTATGCTAGTGACAATGGACACAGTTGACAATATTGACAATATAAATCTGCAACAATAGAACTCACCAGTCTCATCGTACTCTTTACGGAGATCATCATCCTGAAAGATCTCGTAGATCTTTTTAATAATTTGGAATTTTTGAGTTGTGATTTCCTTATCCGATTCTGCTGCCTTATCCGGGTGATATTTTAAAGCCGCACGAAGATATGCTTTTTTCACTGCATTCAAATGTTACATTGTCACATTACAGTTTACTCCTGCTTACTTGGCTTGCATTGCTGAACTTAGATTCATGATCTTTCATTAGCTTTTAATTTATAGTTTCAATTTAACGCATGCAAAAGAGGCAAAAGTTCATTACTTGTACTTACATTTACTCGCGTTTTCCACATCATCCGGTGAAATGTCGAGTACCTCGTACAAGTCCCGGGTTTCAAACAATTCTTCGACTTTGTCCATCATATTGAATGACTGAAATCGGTGCTAAAACTAACGGATCACAGAAATGCAAATTAGAAACACTTACAAAAGCTAGCGACCCTAAAAATTACCGTGAAGGATGAGCAAATAAGACAGATGACAGACGAATCCGAAAAATCCGAATGACAAATAATATAACAGAGAGAGAGAGAGAGAAAAGATGATAAAAACGAGAACAATAGCATAGAGCAGAACTGAACCAACTGTAGACTCTGTTGCTGATTTGCCGCCTTTTTACACACATTTGGATATTTTGACGTATGGCGTGGCGTTTGTAAAGTTTGTATCAAACTAATCAAGCATTCGTTTTCCTTTTTTCGGTTTTCGTTTGCTCACTGCTTTTCATTATTGATGTCAAGATTTTGAATAATCAATCAGCAATAATAAAATGAAAATAAACAAACAGTAACAATAGAATGATTTGCAGTTTTGCACTGCAATAAAGAGGAAGAATTTTATTTGTTGCAAATTCCAATTGTAATCGCGTTTAAATTCTAATGAAAAAGACCGAAGTAATTTGTCAAGATGAGTGCTACAATGAAACCTAACAGCAGCAAAGCAATGAACGAGTACAGGACGCCATTTCCTCCGTTTTTGTAGTACTGAAATTCCTGTAAGTTCAAATATAAATGTTTGTCTGAAATTACTAATTCAGGTAGGCTTCCGTCATTATCATTAGTCATTGATTAAAGTCAACACGTCACCAGTCACTTACAACTAGAAAGAAACAGCCAAGAACAAGCGCTTTCGATTTCACGTTCATCCCTCGATTGAAACTTATTCCTAAAGTGTATTTGAAATCGGGGGATTCGTTACCCCAGAATTTTGTGATTTTGCCCACATCCGTGACACCGTCGTCCAAACAAAGTTCAAAATGTTCGTCACAACACCAAAACACACATGGACTACAGGGACCGAAACATGGTGCTTGAATTTTGAAGATGATTCTCCCATTTTCATCTTTTATTGTGTACGTTGAATTTAAAAAGCTATGAGAAATTTTGCCGAGGAGAGAACCATCGCCCAAATGAATTACTGCTTCCTATATTTAGAACAAAAACCTGAATGAAATTAATCAGAATTGCTTTTGCTTTCACTCTGCGTTGAAATTCACTCAATTTTCATATAATTTCAATTCACCCCAGTTGTCCCTGCGAAATCCTGACTGCCTTTGACAGATATGACTGGATGACCTGTGTAATCCACCAGGTCGTATGCAAATCTTCTTCTTAAGGACATTGTTGTGCACCAACTCATTTCTTTCTCACCAAGATAGTAAATACATCGTCCAGATGAATTCCATACTTCTCGACGACGATTGTAATCAAAAGTAGTTATTTCTGAAATACGGCACTTATCGATTAGTGTCGATTAGTGAAGGTGAATAAAAGTCAAGTTTGGCTTTGACTGGTTAATCGGGAAATCGGAATCGGGATACGGAATAATAGTTTGATATGGATTATATTATAAATTATATTATAGTCATAGTTTAGATTAGACTATAGAGGTAAAAGAGGTAACAATTAAAGCAACCTAACCTGGAGGAAGCCTTCGACATTTCTTGAAAAAGATGTGATCAGTGCCTTTAAGAAAGTTGAGCCCTAACTCAAGGTGTTCATCATTCATTGGATCCTCTAATGTATCTAGCAATTAAAAACGAACACATTTAATTTCCGTAAACGTAGTTTCGACGATAGTAATTCGCAGTTACGAAGTTCCAAAACATAGATTAAAACCTGGATCGTCTGAATCCAAATGCCAACTATGACGATTATCATTAGCCACAACAGGAGCACGGAAACTCGGGTTATTCGAGGCAAAGGACTCCGGAGCTACAGTTCGGCTGGCAGGATTTGTTGGTTTATTAGAATGCCGACTGTCAACACTTCGTCCATTATAAGAACCTGCGATTTCAGAGAGTAAACAGTTAAGCTACGAGCTACGAGAATAACAATAACAAAGGACAAAATATAACATTTATGCATCAAAAACGTCATCGTCATCGGTCATCGTCTTTGACTTTTGGATTATCTTTACCATTGAAGCTATTACTAGCCTTTGTTCTCTCATTTTTAAATGTCACTGTTGCCGAACCAGATCGAGTTTCGTTCTTAGGAAATCGTTCGGGGTCAATTTCTGGCTCCGGATCCGTAATATTCACACGAGCTCCGTTTTCAGAACTTGAGGATTTTTGCGAATCCATAACCTATACTAAAACATGCAAATTATGATTCATGAGCAAGATTTTGGCCGTTTCCATTGTTAATCGTTTCATTTTCATACGAAAATATGGAACGCTAAAGGCGTCTTCAGTCAAGGTAACGGATGCATCATCCATATTGCAATTTTGCAATATTGTCAAAGTGCTCGAAATGGAAACCTTTATTCGTAATAGCCTAATAAGCTCATGATCATGGGTAAGAGTAAGAAAGTCGTGGAAGTGGGAATTGGAAATTCCAATTTTTCCGATAATCTCAAACAAAGGAACACGCAAGGCAACAAAAACAAAACTGATTGATGGATTGAGACTTGAGTTGTGAGAGACCGCACAGACTTCACCTTTGCTTTGCGTTTCGCAATTCGCAACCTTCGTTTCATGCTTGTGTATGTTGTATAGTTTGTTGTATTGTAAATTGTAATTGTAATGTAATGGTATGCGTATGCGTATGGTCGTATACTATTCACATCACTTTGAAGTTATATTACTCAAGCATGACATTACAACATGCAAGACAGGTGTTATAAACACTCAAAGCAACAAGTGTAATGCTGAAACAACAGCTGAAATGAAAGTACTCATTATAGGGACTCGTTTTACAATTCAGTTATGATTTTTAAAGTCTTCCCTTGTTACATCTTCAAACTTTCACACAATTAAAATCAATCGTCAGAAATCGTTTCGTACAAAGGGGTCCAGGAATTTACAACTCATTCTTACATTAAATTAAAATGTTAAAAATAAGTTACGGTTAATAAAATTAGCAACGGTAAAGTTACAAAGTGTTGTTTCGTTTTTGAAAGATCTCATGAGATTGAATGAACTCTGAAAATGGATTCGAATCCATTGGATATTCCTTTGGGAGCTTTACGTCTCCCTACACAGCAATTGTTATCAACTTTACTCAATCCGATTAAAATTATTCCTACTGAAAACGGTTTATTCAGGTTAACTTTATCACTGGATTGAATACAAACTAACGAAACGTTTTAATGTTCTGGTTCATCAATTATTTTGATGTGTCTTTGGATTCAGGGATTGGAGAGGTTTGGCAGACCTGGCTAAAATAACGACCGAAACGGTAATTTATTTAGAAAGTTGTGCTGACCCTACCAAAGAATTGTTGAGGAAAATGTCTCAGATCAAAAACTGTAATAATTCATTTCATCAATGTAATGACTTGACGAGCTTCTTAGCTATGATTGATCGCTACGATGTTTTGGAAGATAGCGAACCGTTATTTCGTAAGCGTATTACACAATTTATTGCTTCATCAATATTTTTCTATGGATCGGATTAACGGATAATCGGATTCTATGCATTTTGTTTCGAATTCACAGAAAGTGATGGTCTGGCGTACGCAGCAAAACTTCAAGGTGCTACTAGTAGTATGAATACGAACGAAGTCTCCTCGCTAGATAATACACACGAAACATTAGCAATAACAGTTGGTAAGCAATGCTAATCTCGTCATGTAACTTATCATTTGAGAATTAAGATTTTGATGCTCAGCACGTTGCGATTTTGTATTTATTATAATACTTTTGTGAAATTATAGATGATACGGAAAGACTGAAAAATAAGCAACCACTCCGTCGATATGATGCTTTTATTTTGCATGCAGATGACGACGTTGATTTTGCCGCACAAGTCGTTAAAACATTAGAGTCAAATTATCACTTACAGGTTACATATGTTTTAGGATTGAGGGGTTTAAAAATTAATTAAGGTTCAATCCAGTTCGATGTTTTCAATTAAAATTTTAGAGTGCTTTCATGCTTTCATTTGAAATTATAGATTTGCTCAAAAGACAGAGATTTATTACCAGGGGTAATGTTCGAACAAGAAGCCATCGGTCGTCTAATTGAAGAACGATGCAATAGACTCCTTGTCATATTTTCTCCAAGTTTCCTACAAAGTAGAGCTAACCAATTTCTTGTGTCATTTACACAAGCTGTAGCCTTAGGTTTGTTTTCATAAACCGAATTAGCACTCTATATTCATCGTTGGAACTGCATGTCATTAATCATTGCTTTGCTTCAAAATGCAGATTCAAACACCAGAAAGATAATCCCATGCGTATACAAAAGATGTATGCTTCCTTCTCATGTTCGTGTGTATCACTGCCTTGATTACAATCGCTCTGGGCCCCTGTATAATTTTTGGGACAAGCTGCATCAATCACTTGTAAACACTCAAACGTCAGCAGCTTCAGCAATTACCTCTAAAGTTCCTAACTCAGTCACGAATTCGACAAAGACAACGGATGTGTCTTCTAAATCGCAAGCACTATTAGGTATTAAAAAATCAACAAAATATATTGGATATTATACGCTATAAATACCTTTATAATATAATATAATATAATGATTAATGATTAATGATTAATGACTTAATGATACCAAGCGGTTCTTTAAGCGGTGGTTTTGTTACGCAGATTCTTTACATTGGTGGGATGCACAAAAATCAAAGCCAGTAAATGCACGTAAAGATACTCTTGTTTCTCAAGATGGTGATGCCATGTCGGTGTCCTCGAGTGCAATGTTGTTGTCCAAATCGAAATCAGCGTCAGGGGACGAAGCGAAGAATTCAAAGTGGCTCAATAAACTTATGAGTCCTATTAAAAAGGTTCGAGACAAGTCGAAACAATCCCCAAAGAAGAAAGCATTGGCTGAACTTGCTGAATGAAGAATGCGATTCTTGTTTCATCAAATCTTCGGAATTCAGAATGTATCGTCACTTGTTCACAATGTCTCGCACCTCGTACTGCAATAGTAATATTCCCATAGATATAATATTGGGGACGGTTTATATTCATTTTATGCAAAAATAAAACGTAGCTTTTTTTAAACGCTTCGAGTTTGAGCGTAATAATCTTCATTATTCGTTTAGTATGGTTCAAATGGGTTCAAATTTTCTGTGTAAATATCAATTAATGAACGAAATTAGTACATGCTTAAACATTCGTAAACCATGACCGACTATTTGGCACCTTGTAAAAATTGTTATACAGTAAATGGCACAGGAACTGTGTGGGGTGAAGATGTACTCGGCACGATCTGCCGATTTCCTCTCACGGAGAAAGTTCCATCATCAAATATACAAAGATTTCTTTACAGTGAATCTGAACGAGAATGGAATGGTCCATTCACTTTCGTACATGCAGCCGACCCACAGTTAGGACTAATAGACAAATACATTCTCCGGAAATCAAAACCACATTGGGAACCCGAGAAAACTCTCCTGAGTCTTTTCATCCGTGGGGTGAATGAGCTAAGGCCAAAACCAAGATTTGTTGTCATTGGTGGCGATATGGTGGACACAGCTCCCGTCGGACTGTCCAGTGAGGCTACATCAATTCACATGGAGCAATATTCCGATCTGATCAAGACTCTTGGACTACTTGATCCAGACATTAAACTTATCTTTGTTTGTGGAAATCATGACGTTGGAGATAAAATGACTGAAGACACACTTCGACTCTACCGAAAAGAGTATGGTCCAGATTACTTTAACTTTTGGGTTGGAGGTGTTCGCTTCTCAGTTCTCAATTCACAGTACTACAAGTGCAATGGAAGCATTCACAAACGATTGTTTAATGTACATGAACACTTCATTAAAGATGGTTGTGGTCGTTTCAGGCGTTCACAATGGTTTGTAGATTCATAAGTCGAAACAACAACGTGTTTATATGTTATTGCTTTAGTCAACTAAACTCTTCTAATTTTGATGATAGTCGCTTTCCAACATTACCCTTTATTTGCCTATCATCCCGAAGAAGAAGATGTAGAATGGGTGAATTTCAATTACGAACAACGACATCAAGTTTTGAACATGTTTGTTCGAAACGGTAAGCAGCTTTCAAAATTATAATTTGTAACTTATATAGTTCAATATTGTAGAAAGGTTTCCCTTAATAATTATTTGCACATTAAAGGAATTAGCCATTTGTTCAGCGGTCATTGGCATCGCAATTCTATCGGAACGTACTTGAGTCCAAAAGGTTATCGTATCGAACAGGTTAGTGACATCAGCCATTGGAGCAAGCTTCGACAACATCCCAAGTGGATTTCGTCTTGTATCCGTGAATAGGGATGAAATCACTCATGAGTATGTAACCATATTTCCTAAAGGGACACAACCAAGCTATGATGAACTCTAATCATTAAGGGACAGTTGCACGAACAGCCAACAGGAAATCAATGGAAATGGTAGTACACATTTATTTGGAATAGTTATTAATAACAAAATCATGAACACTTCCTCTGGACTATTTGGACATATCAACAACCTAGCATCCCCTTTTGTAAAACAGAAATCATGTGAGGGTAAATCGGAGCAAATTCTTTCTGGCCCTTTTGCGTAACACTTTGCACGTACGCCTCCAACGTTTTCTTCAACATTTCAAAACGATCAGCTTCACTGGTGTGTTCATCTAGCCATTTACTGTACCGGGTTATGGACCAATTGTTACCCTGCAATATCCATCCAAAATTCTCAATAAAATAACATCAGTACCATTTCCAAACTGTAATATTTGGTATTTTAATGGGTTAACCGTACTGAACAAATGGAGACTTACCAAATGTGGTAATCTTGGCTCTCCTTGAGAGAACATGAACATCAAATGTAAGGCGAGACTGAAAGGCACAACGCTACCGATCAAGTTGGAGCTTGCAAATTCCTCTACTTTGAGTGCGAGTAACGACTTGAATCCCTTTAGAAGCTTATAAGGTCGTCCTAATTCGGATAGTA
>JABASF010000305.1:0-47977 GCA_019776145.1 Harlomillsia oculata | reverse complement strand
AAGTGTCAATTAATTTGACATGGGGGTTAATTGAAACTGACTCTATCCCCGGTCGCCTTGAACTACATAATCGTCCATGGAATTTTGCAAAATCCCTCTCAAAAAAAGAAATAACCTACAGAATCCCATTTCTAGTTGCGCATAATAACGAGCATTTCAAAAATAAAATACATATAATGACAAGTGTCTCCTGCGAAGAAAGATAACGTCCCTGACTTCTTGATCAGTTCATTATCAATCATTCGTTCTGCTAAGAATAGAAATTCCTCAGTACACTCACGCACAGACAGAGTGAAAGTAAACGAAACCGTAAAGGTAAAGGTCCTTTCACAAGATCACCTTGAAATTGAAATACGAGCTTCAAAAAGTGAATTTGCATGACTTGGTTTGTACATTTTGTCGTAGAAGCACTTTTTCATATGATGTGCACATTTAATTCCATTGGTGATTAGAATTGTATTGTAATGTTAATACAGTCTTGATAGGCGTTATTAAAGGTGCCATTCTTTGTCTAGCAATCCGGGTTCGGGTAACTTTCGGCTCGTTTCAAAATTCAAAATTTTAAAATCGCCTGAACTTTATCATTAACAAACCTGAATCAAGAATATGTTCAAGTTTCATAATTGAAGACAATTTGAAAACAGCGAATCGGAAAATATATCTTTCAAAAAAACCGAAATTAAAAATACATACATCTTCCAGTTGATAGGTAGTTTTTCGTACTACCCTTCTCCGGATTTCTCCATCATCTTCTTCGTCGTGAACTTCTTCGTGCATACTCGTCACAGTCTCCGTCATTTTGCTTCCGGGACTTACGCAACCGACCGCACTATGTTAAAAATATCCCCGATTATTAGCGTGGAAAATCTCAAGCACGCGGGCTCAGCTCCTAATTCAGTCTTTCGGATCCGTGCCGGTTTAGTTTGACCCGGAACAAATTCAACTTACACAATTCAGTAAATTGCAAATTTGAGTTCGTCACGCTTCGTGTTTATGTCACAATCACTGTCACACAATAATTACTGATACAATTTGACTGCAAGCAGAAGTAGGAAAAGCAGGCACTGCGCTATAGTAAAAAGTTTGGATTTTTTTTTTGCAAATGGCACTTTCTTTTGCACTAACTGTTGCTCAATCCAATACTATTATAATGTTGTGTTCTTGCTAATGTGGTTATTCAAGCTTATTAGGAAAGTAATGCAATGGTAATAGTTGGACCAATGTGCACGGTCTGCTTCCGTCACGGCGTCGTCGGATTGTTGGGTGTGTTTTCAGTGATTCAGTTTGTTGGCACATGTACGCAAACGCTGAAAGAAAGTTTTTAGTAGTATAAACGGATATGAATGAATAAGTTTGTTTTCTCTCACTTCCGTCTAATGTATAAAGATAATGTATAGGGAGGGAAAACACGGTAGATGATGATGATATGGTCTTCTTAAAGGAGAGATATGAAGATTAAGATTATGACGTGGGACAAGTTACGGAGAGACGCCCCACACAGTTGGATTTCATGGAACGCGATGCTCCGGTGACTTCGTTGAAATGCTCCAATCCGAAAAGTTTGTTCTCAAAGTGCTTCAAGAGGAACAGGAGAGCAAAGCATAAAATCACCACTTATGAAATCCAAAGTTAGATTGTTTTGGCACTGAGGGCCACACACACAAGATGAGAATTATATTAAGTATGAGTCGAGTCCCGAGTTCGTGATAGACTTGTTGTGTAATTGTATAAAATGTTCTGAGAAGTCTTCAAGGCTCGTGAAATCGACTCGACGTAAGGTCACGAAATGATCAGCTTGTGAACAGATGAAAAGACGACACGACACAAACTCTCACGGATTGGCAATGATTTATATGACTGGATGAATGTAGAGTTAATATTTAGCTTCAAGAGACGAGAGTGAGACTTTGAAGTATGAGAGATGAGCTTTTTGGGAAGAGCTTGCTTCAACTCTCCTACTTGCCAGACCAATGGGTTATGCAAGGATGTCCCTTGTGAATCACTGTAGCAGTGGCAAAATCTGACTTTGCTTTCGTTTCACCACTTGCTTAAATTTCTTCTTCGGTTCTACTGGCTCTTTACTCCTTTAGTTTCCTAGCTTCTTCTTTCAAACTATAGAAATTTCGCATAGTACAAACCTTTGCAAAATGAGCGTTTTGGCGAACGACATATTTTGGCACGAAGCTGCTGTCGCTCGCTCGCCCCGCTACAGAAACATTCCCAGGGAGTGCACACACTATACACATTCACTAACATGCACATTATAACACAGGATCAAGCCTAAAGTAAAAATTTTCAGTAGTGCCAGTGGCACACACACAAACACACGCTTTCATCCTGTCTTTCACATGCTTTGCATTTTACTTCAAGATTTACTTTAAACATTTACACATACATACCCCGGCATCACATCTTATTGCCGTTTCTTCAGATTTCTCGTCGTGATGTACTCACTATCAGCCTTGTACTGTCACACCAACCAGAATTTGCATTTGAGCATTCATCGGGACTTTGTACACTTTGCAATGTTTTCTAGTTTTCTCCTATACCGGCTTTACATTAGTTATTGGCTGTGGCTACTTGGCTACACCCTACAAACGGAAACCCAAAAGATTTCGACCTCGAGGAAAATCAATCGGGTGGAAAAATTGACGCACTTTCACGTGCCTCATTTTTTCAAAATCCTTTTTTTTATCCCCAAAACCTCAACGTGGTTTACTTTACTCTACTCAAATGACAAGAGTTCGTCTCAGCGCACTTGACAGAGCAAATAAATTGTATCTAATGGCACACAGATCAGATCTTATGCCAAATCGTCAATGGATTAGAATGAATTTGTGTATCAAGAATCCTCAAAGAATCAACACTGTAATAATAAATTCTAATCATTTTTCACCCTATTTACGTTACAAAAACAGTTCGCAGTATCCTTGAGTTTATATTGGATTTTAGAGTCTTTTTGCGTTGCATTTTGTTGTTTTACGCCGAACAGAAGCATCTCCGTAAAAGGAATTGTTGAGCAAAAATGCGATAAGGAAAGGTTGACTTTAGCTGTCGACGCCTGTTACTGATTGATTGACCATACGTAATTGTAAGATGGTATATTAGAATCAGTCGAATCCGAATGTAATAAGAGGCAACGAGGTCCGATTGTCGCAGTCAGTCACGAAAAAGTCGACACTTTGTTTTATCTACCGAAAAATCCCTGGTTGAACGACCTGAACTTGAATACACATTAGACATTAGCACATCTAAACCATCCACCACCTCCGGATTTTCGGGAGTACTAAAAGCTTTTTGGTCTTACACATTTCGCATCATGATCGTATCCTAAACATTGTTTTGTCGTAGGACACGGTCCTTGAGCTCCTGAGAAGCAAAAAATAATCTAGGATCTGCATGTCGTTTGTTCACATTGCGTCCTGTTAGTCTGCGTCTCGCATCCTGTAAAAAAGGTGCACAATTCTACACTACAAACCAGGAATACATTTTACTAGTTCAATGAATTCCACCAGATGTGGAATAACTTTGACGAGCTTATAAAATTCGCACATGTCATTCAGTAATGTCCTGTATGTAGTTGTGGTACTAACAACTTGAGAGGATACATTTTTTAAAGTCCAACGATGAGCCATGGCCGTGAGCAACCCAATAACCCAACCGTTCTTCAAAAGTGAAAATAGGCAGGTTGAACTGAGAAAAGTCATGTTGATCGAGAGAGAAAAGGATTCTTAAAGGCTGTCAAAGAAGATGATGTGACGGTGATGAGGTTGCTGACATGCAAATGTCTTCAAAATCCATCCTTAAGCTCCGTTTGATTTTCCTGTCACCAAAACACTTCTTCGTTCTTACATTTACACATAACAAGACATGACGTTTGGAAGTGATTGCATTATATTCATTGGGTTTAAACAGTTTTATGCTTTTACGGTACATTCGTACAATTAAGTTTCCGTCTTTCCGGGGTCACTGGGTCAACAAGTTTTTCTCAGAAGAATTGAATTTCTCTTGTTGCTGTACTGTGGTGTGGTTGGTCGGTTGGTGGTTTGGTTGTAGTTATGGGTTTTTAATTTTTACTATTATTTTAACGCAAATCGATCAAAAGATGAAATATCTAAAATCGTTTGTAATCAACGAGATGTACACATATAATCATAAAACTCTGTAAGCGTCGTCGCTGTTCAATGCAAATTATGCAATGCACAACACGACATTTACGCTACTACACGAGTACACATCAGACAACGACCCGCTTTTCCTCGCAATATTTGAATTACTCAACCAATATGGACTCGACTATTTGATTGAACTTTGACGGATTTGATATAAGATTTTAGTTCAAACAAACAGAAGTGTGAGCAGTGAGCATAATTTGCTTTAAGGATTGGCTTCAAAAAGGTATATTTAAACAACATTTTCTTTTTAATTCATTGGACTCTTCTGTTCTAACTGTTTCAAAATTAATTTCAATACTTTTTAATAACTCTGAAGGGTTTTCATCGACGTCAAAATGAAGCCGGTGACCGTATTATTTGGCATTTGTCTTCTTTGGATGACATTAACGGGAGTGACTTTTGCAAAGAAACTTGAGACAGTGAATGATGACGAATTTCTTAAACTTATTCAAGCGGAGAAATACGTCGTAGCTTTATTCAGTACGTTGTGATTCTTGGAATTTTAAGCACTGTAAATCACAGTAAGAAGAAGGCGTTTTTTTCTATAATCATTTTGAATGGACTGTCATTTTGTTTTAGGTAAACCGGGTTGTAAGGAGTGCGATGCTTTTGAACATGAGTTATCAATGATTCGTGAAGATTTAGTAGACAGTCTTGGAAGTTGGGTTGTGAAATTATCGTCAAGTCCGCTGGCAAAGCTTTACAGTCCTAATCTGGAGCCCGCAGTTGTCTTTTTTAGACATGGAATTCCAATGCTTTATAATGGTAATGATTTTTCAGTGCTTTGCGTAGATTGTGCGTAAAAAGAACCTACATCATAACATCATACAATGTGAAGAGAGACGCATTGAGTTGGAGACATTTTGCATTTTATCATTTTAGGTGCAGCAAACGACGAAGAAATATTGTCGAAACTTTCAAAATGTCAGGATCCTACAGTGAAGGCGTTGAATGATGAAAATTTTGAGCATTTAACACAAGCGTCAACTGGAGCTACCACTGGAGATTGGCTTGTCATGTTGTAAGTCATGGTCGATTTATTCTAGTTACTAATTTGGAATTATAGTTGAAGTTGAACGTGGAACTTTAACTTTATTCAAAATTGATGGTTGATAGTTACAAGCAATCTTGCGTAACAAGTCAACGACTTCAAGCTGTTTTTGAAGCTGTTGGTTGTGAGCTGAAACATAAAATGAACACTGCCCGGGTTGACAAAGGATCGGATGGAGCAGTTACTGGAAGAAGAATCGGGGTGTCTGAAACGCCGTCATTTGTTTTGTAAGGCTTGTATCGGCTTGTATATAAATCACCAAACTTATATGACTTGAAATTATAGTTTTTGATTTTATGCTATTAAGGATGCTCAATCATTTCGACGTGGATTCTTTTATAGGTTTCGACACGGAAAAATGTATCGTTATGAGCTGGACACCCTAACCCTTCAAAATCTGATAGATTTTGCTACGGATTTCTTCAGGAATTCCAAAAGTACTCCTGTACCTCCGCCGAAATCGCCTTTGTAAGTAAAACGCTAATGTGATGACATTTTAATTAATTTAATGCTCCAAAACAACATTCATGAGATTGATTATTGACACAACTAAAAACTATAGTTCAGCTCCACTGTTCCTTATGACCGTGCAGAATATACAAAACTAATAATTAATGATGTTTTGTTTGATCACAGTGACGACTTCACGGAAATGATCGTGGACCAAATGAAAGAGAATCCTCAGTTGGTGAAACTTGGCTCAATTGTTATATCCATTTTGGTTATATTATGCGTCTTCATTAAGTTCCGTGGGGGAAAGGCAGCAGCTAAGAAAAAGGCCAAGAAGAAGACGTGATCTCTGCTTTCACCAAGAAAGTTGCATTCCTCTTACGGACAAAACTTTCACCTTCAGTTAACTCTTTAGTTGCTCCTAACTGCTCAAGCTAGTAAATACAGTTATTCTTCCTACAGTACTAAATGTACATCATTCAACATCCTCGGTACCTCAAGAGGAACCTATATAAAAATGACTTTCTCTTCTTCATTTCCTTCGACTAAAGCACTGCAAAATATTACCAACACTTGTGAACTTATTGTAACCAAAATTTACATTCCGTAGTACGTAGTTGGGTGGTTGGGAAAAATAAGGGCGGACAAAAGACTGTTGTAACTGTAACTTATGTTTTCTGCATTGATGGCAATCATTTTCAAAATGAAATTAAACATTGATATAGATTATTAATTTGTACAATTACAATGCTAAACCATGATATTATTGCAGAAATAAATCTATATTCTTGATCTTCTTGATCACGTCACGACAAATTAAAAGTAAAATGTAAAGATTTTAATTCAATATCATTAGGGCATAGAACTTATCTTATATTAACGTAACATTTTATAATAATAATCATTATTCAGAATATACAGCACTCAAATTAGACAATGATTATAAAAATCCAAAAAATCTTATACTTATAGCAAGTCATTCAATATACTAAACTAACTAGGTCGTAGTAAGTTGAGAAACATCTTGGCTAGCCTTTAATCTATCCAAAATAAGTTCAGCAATGGCCCTTTGAGTTCTTCTCTCCAATTTCTGTAATTGTGGAGCAACATCCCGTTTCAAATCCCAATCCGGTTTGCGAGGTGCTAAATTACTCAGGTCCTTTAAAAATAAAAACCAAATCCAACAAAGATTAACACTTGCTAATTACGATTATACGATTCCAGGTTGAATACGTTTTTAGAACGAAATCGAAATCTGAATCTCAAATCTGCGTTCATGACTTTTTTGTACTCGATGACGAATGGCCATTCAGGATATCTATCTGATACGACTAATATGCTCAAAGATAACAATAAACATGATTAATAATGTTAAACAGCTTACCACTTCATCTAAAAGGGTTTTGACTTGACCCTGTTGAACAGTATCCGCCACTTGATCTTCAATATCAATCGGTTTTGCTTTTGGTTTTGCGGCCTCTTGTAATTCTTCAGTTTGTGGATTATAACTCCGGAACACAGGCCTACATTGAGTAGAATGAGTTTGCGATTTTTAATTGAAATGCTTTGAAATATTAACCAACTCTTTAAATTAAATACACCAAATCACGGTACTTACTTTGGCAGAGAAATATTCGTAGGCTTGATGACGACACTCTGGTCGTCTCTACCGCCCTGTAACTTTTGTCGAAGTGCTTTTAATCGTTCTTTTCTAGCCTTGGCTTCTTCTTCCATGTGACCTACCGAAGGGTCCTCCATATTTTCGGTGGTTTCCATTCTAAAAACAAGTTTCAAATTCGAATCCCAAAGAAAACACAGACACCCGAGACCGTAAAGCACTTTGACTAACTTACGTTTCTCCCGTTCCAAGCACTTCCTTAGTAAACTTGAATTTCTGAATCTCTATACGACGCCGAAGTGCCTGCTTTTAGCCGAATGTGCAATGCAACACACGTTTGTGTAAAGTAATCTGCAAGCAGCAGGTTTCTGTTTGGTTGCTTAACTTTATTTACGAGACCGATAATGAATCGTTTATATTCTTCACATTTTGATGAACGCCGATGAACGCCATTTATTGAATGGTCACCACTTAACTCTTCATTCCAGCGTGAAACGTAACTATAGTTTCAATGATTGTGCCTTACAACAAAGCTTTCCATTGTTTCAAATGGGAATCTAAGATTACGCTGACTTGACTTGACCCAAAATACATTCATAGTTTGATACGAGAGGTTATGTCAGATTGCCCTTGTGGTCCCAGAAGAAATATGTCGGTTCCAGGAGAGTTCATTCACAATTTCTCAATTATGCTTGAGACATGCAAAGATCAGTTAGGAGGGCTTGTGGAACAATACTCTGGAAAGTTTAGTGAACTGACTGCCAAAGCCCAATCAAATGTGGAGAGCTTGAAAGAGTCATATGGGCCCTTGATTCAGGACATTGCCAAGCAGACGAGTGAAGGTAAACCAAAGTCACAAGGGATCTTAATACATACAAACCGTGGGGATTTGATAATAAAAGCATAATAAAAATAATGAGTTTCATTTGTGTGCATATAGAAAAGGACAAAATTATTGCTCGCGTAAAGGCAGAATATGAGGCTAAAAAAGCCGACCTGGAACAGAGGTATGAAAATATCCGACGGAACAGTGAGAGCACATTTCAAACAACTATGGCCGGGTTCGAAAAACAGGCAGATGAGATCTTGAAACAAGCTCCAATGATCCCACAAGATACATTCCGAAGTCTGGTGGGAAACTTGTCCGAACGGCAAAAGAAACTTCTGGAAGACGGGGAGAGAACTTATCACGAGATGCTCAATAACCTCACGCATTCTTACAATGAAGTAAAGGCAAAATTTCAGTCATAAAAGTCATAATCCAAACCATTTCATTTACATCATGATTTCATGATTTTATAGCAAAGCTTTGCTTCTGTCTTGTATCCTTATCAAGCCAAAATTCACAGTATTAAACCATAAGCATTTCAAAATTATGAAACTCGGAACTTGTCATCGTCTAAACTGATTTCTTATCTTTGCTGAAGTTTCCTACTAATTCAGAGACCGTAAAGTGTAAAGATCATATAACACATACCACGGCACGAAATACTAACTATATGCATCACACGATTCACGACTATTACATTATACATTTCATTCCCAATCAATGGAATTCATGTTTCAAAGTTTCCATTTCCAATCTCCCAACCCAATACTAACATTATTTTTCAATTCGTGAACATCATGCTAAAACTGACGAGCAATATTGCTTTCGCTAAGCTGTCTTTTATCTAATGTAAAAAAACAATAAGTGATCTAGATGAACGACAGAAGAGAAAGTTGATATGTACGACACGAGCGGCTAATTTGACGCGTATTGCATGCCTATATAAGCACTTGAAGCTAACTGTTTAGTATACTTCGTATTACTTTACGCTCATTATAGATTGTTGATTGTGAATGTAATACAAAGGACTTGAATTCGTCATGTCACCATATGAAGCACAAATGACAACGAACAGGACGAGATTAAGAAGATTGACTGCAATGCATTATGCATTGTTGACTGTTAATTGGGAATGCTGTGTATGTAGAGTCGTTCCGTACAGAAATGCGAATTTGCGAATGCATGCAGGAGTGCTATATGAAACGGTATAGTCTTCTTGTTATGAGTCCACGTTTTGCACACACGTTGTTTTTAACTCGCCTTACTTTTGTGCTGATATTGAAGTGTGCACTTGCAATTTTTCATGGTAGAAGAATAAAGTAGAAACTACACTTGGGGAGGCACTCGTGCCAACTTTACTAAGGATATCGAATGTAGAAGAGGATAGAGGATGCATTAAGTGGAAAGGAAGGAAGAAACTTTCAGGAGGAGAATCATCGCCAGTTTCCATTCTGTGACGGGGGAGTGAACACAGTTAACAGTTAACGTCTTCTGCTACTTTGACAATGAGTAGGAGGATTCAGATTACCTTCGCTCTTTCAATTGCACTCGTTGCATTTGGTAATGTAATACTATCATTTAAAAAAACTGCATTTAAGAATGTCTAGTACTGATTTGTTGATGTTCCTATTTAAAAACGTAGGTAACTGCGAGGACTGTAGTCTTCCACCCGACTCAGGCAGTTGCAGTAAAATTCCAGAGTTCAAATATGAAACAAGATTTTACTATTCTGCTGACAATTTCAAGTGTACTCCGTTCCCATACTCAGGTTGTGGAGGAAATGCAAACAACTTTAAAACAGAAGCCGATTGTGCAGCAAAATGTGTGAGAAAATGTAATGCAATTTACAAGTAATAGTTTTTGCTAATGAGAAGAATAAAGGAATTTAATATCAGATTAACCTAAGGGCCCAATTTCTTCGATTTGATTTCTTAATAGTTGCAGAAACAACCATAGCCAAAGATATCTTGTTGGCTCAAAAGCAATCCAAATGTTGGTTTAAGAATGAAACATATGCCCGAGGAGTAGCCATGCCAAAAGTAACGGACGGAAGTCCTTGTTCTCAAGGATGTTTTTGTGATGAAGGATATGACATGTCTTCGAATTTGCAAATTCCATTGGCAGTGGTGAGAGTTCCTTTAAAAAATTAATGTTTCAGAATTATCCGAATAAATGAAAAATTAAGAGATGCTTTTGAGTTTTCATTAAAAGTAACGGACGGAAGTCCTTGTTCTCAAGGATGTTTTTGTGATGAAGGATATGACATGTCTTCGAATTTGCAAATTGTGTGCGCTCAAACGGATTGCCCACCTTATCCAACTGAACCTGCAGGTTGTGTTCCGATTTATAAGGATTCAGCATGTTGTGCCGAATACGTGTGTCCAAATGGTTGGTACCTTACATATGAAAAGCCTTACTTTCATGATGTTTCGCAAAATTTTATGAATTCTTGCATGTATACAATACATTTAGACAAAAAGCAATCCGATGTCAAATGCAGTTACGCAGGTGAAACATACGTTGAAGGACAAACGTTTGAGCAAGACGAGTTCCCTTGTTTGTCCTGTACTTGCACAAAAAGCTTCAATGGTAAACAAAAAATCAATGAAAACTCAAAAGCATCTCTTAATTTTTCATTTATTCGGATAATTCTGAAACATTAATTTTTTAAAGGAACTCTCACCACTGCCAATGGAATTTGCAAAGAAGTGAACTGTGGAATCATGATTAGAAACCAGCATCATCTTTTAAACAACTGTAAACCAGAATTTTACAAAACTCAATCAGGGAAAGATTCATGTTGTCCCATTCAATGGGACTGTGGACAAATGAAATAGTGTCAATTTTTAACGATTTCTGCAAATAATCCTTCTGTATTATTTTTTGTCACATGTTTGATTTCGATTTCGAACATTATTATATTATGCTATTGTAAGTTTTTAATAAAATGCTGTTAACAATAGTTCATGACCTACGCTTCAATACATTCTTTAGGACTGGGCTTAACTTAACATTTAACTAGTTGATTAGTACTAAATACTAAGCGAATTATTTACGTAATGAATTTTTTGTAGCATTGAACTGTAGGATCACCGGCGAATCCAGCTGGACAAAGACACATCGGTTGTCGATTTTGTGTCCGACACAACGCCTTTAGGATAACAAAATATTATCAAGTTATCAAAATTTAAATCTTCAAGTTCAACGTCAAATCAGTTCACGCTGGGAAACTTTTCGCTTACCTCTTTTCCACAAGAGTCCTCAACACAAATCCGAACACATCGACCATCGCTCGAACATTTATGATCCAGTTGCTCACAATCTCTGTCATGAAAACAGCCTTGTTCGCAATTTGGCCAAGTGCCTCTTGCTGTTGCAATACATTGGCATTTCTACAACGGATTTCATCTTTTATAATTCTGTATTTTCATTGATTTATGTGCATTTAATCCGCATAATGTTTAACGGTTACTAACGTTCACAAAGCAGGTTGCATAAGGACCGCATTTCGGTGCCCGGCAATAAGTGTCAGGTCGGCTGTCCAAAGTTGTGGGAATGCATCCATCCGTCGAATTCTTTTCGTATCCCTTTCGACATGTGCATTTGGGTAATCCAGTTTCTTCATCAGGATTGCATTCTTCATTCAAGTTGCAATTTTGTTCTTCGCACCTGTGAACGCATGTGGAGACTGGGCCTTTGTTTTTGCATTTTTGGTACTTTGCACAGTCGAAATCTCCGTCACACCAAGGAACACAGTCATCCCCTAAGTACCCTTTTTCGCACACACAATAAGGAGCTCCGTTTGACAGCAATTTGCATTCTTGACGTTGTGGACAGCGGTAGGATTTACAATGATTTTGAATTGGATTAGTTACATTATTTGTAGACATTGAGTCGTTACTTGGTCCTTTCTTTTTGCTTGCATTGAACGATGACGGAAATAATATTGCTAAAAAGAAAGTAAATTAGTTTTCTCGATTTAAAATAAGGTATTCTTTACAATATAATTGCGTATTCTCTGTCACGTTGTCACGTACAAGAATTTACTTTACATTACACTTACACCTTACCTGCATGAGGTACACCCGTTGGTGATGTCGGTGTCGATGTCGACATCAATGTCTTGACACATTCTGCTTTTTCCTCTTTCATAAGGCAACTATGTCCATGAGAATTTACTTTACATTACACTTACACCTTACCTGCATGAGGTACACCCGTTGGTGATGTCGGTGTCGATGTCGACATCAATGTCTTGACACATTCTGCTGTTTCCTCTTTCATAAGGCAACTATGTCCATTAACACATTCGGAAGTGTCGCAACTTCGTGAACAAATATTCGTGGATAAACAAACGTAGGTCATTGGACATTGCTCCGTCGAGGAACAGGTCAGAGCTGAACTCTCATTTCCTTCAATGAGTACAGTAAAATCCATTTTTCAACATGTCATTAGTTTAATTAAGTATCTTAAACTTGTTAAACAGTAGCATACCTTCATTTAAAAGTTGCAATGAGTATTCCAAAACTCTGAAAGCATCACCGTTTGTGGCTGTACACACATAATCTCCTTCTATGAAATCGGATTCATTTGCATGCAATGTAAATCCAATTTTCGGATTGTACGGAGCAATCGACTCATCCATAGGGATTTGTCCATTATCCTAAGTACGTACGACATCAAAATTTGTAACCTTTTTATTTTGTAAAATAAATATGTATTAGCTACATACGATTAAACAAAGGGAATCGTACCGAGATTCTCATCAAAGAAACTTTCAGCAATGGATGCGTAACTGTGCATGGAATAACAACCGTGTCATCTTTCCCGGAGTATTGAATACGATATCCTTTAGTTGGTAAGAATAAACTGTCTCCAGGTATGAACACGTATTTGGATCTTATCAAATGAGCGCGTGCGGTGCAAACGCATCGGTAATGACCGGAATTTCTTTCTTTGGTGCTAGAAATGACACTGTAAGCGTTGTAAACTACGGATGTTTTGTTCACAATGTTTTCCGACATGTTGGTGCTCATTTTTGGAATCTGTATTTAAAAAGAGGTTTCCGTTTGATTTTATTGAGCAAAAAACCATAGAGTTGTTTAGTTTTAAAAACTTACTCCATTTCCAACATAAAGCCACTGTACAGGAAACTCTGATTCACAATGCAACAATAAGTTGCTTCCTTCAGGTACAATTACGGAATCGTCAACAAGTGCTTCGTTTCCTTCTTCAAATGAATCAACAGGTTCAAGGGCCCCAGTTTCAGTTTGAATGGATACCATCACTCGAGGTAACTTTGAACTCGATCCGGAGGATGAAAATGCGATTAAAATGAAAATTAATTTCAACATGGTTACTTAAATTCTGATGTTCCCAGTTAAAAGTTCCAAACGAAAGTATAGGATATTTGTTGTTTACTACTCTGAACTTTTACACAAACAAGTTTTGCTTCATCTGGAATGTTTGAAATATGAAGAAGTTCCACGTACAGATTAATTTTCATATGCTGCTCCATGATGCTCCATTGTCATTCATTCTTCATTCATTCTGGTTGAACTGGTTCTGCTGAATGAAATGACGGAATGGAACCTTGTGAGTGACCATTATTGTCAGCCAAATTAATGTTTCTTGCAAAACGTATGAACTGAAAAAAGTTGTGATTTCAGGTGAAACAAAAACAGGTTAACGTGAGTGAAGCATCAAATATGCATGCATTCAGAATAATGCTTATGGGATTAAATGAATGACTGCGTTTTTGTGAATCTTTCTTGTTTGCTAGACAATTTATCATTTAATTCATTACCCAGAAGTCAGGGCACCCAGAAGTTATACTCCGCCATTACAAGATTTAAGTGAGAATAAAAAAGTCATTTTAGCTAAGTTTACTAGGCCTACACGCTGTTAAGGGATCTCCGGACATTGTTTCCGGACAACGACATGTTGCAACTCTCCTAACGACTGTGCATGTCGCAAGATATCCGCAAAGTTGGTATCCGCAAGGATTGACGCAACTTCCGTTTTGACAACTCTTATCAAAAGAACAGTCAATGTCGGTGGAACATTGCGGCCGACAGTTTGGAGGTGCCCCTTTCATATTGAATTTGCATGCACACAAAGCAGTGTCGTTAACAACTCTACAGAAGCTATTGCTTCCACATGGAGATGGATTACACGGCGAATCGGAATTAACATTATTCTCATCTTCTTCATCAGCGGGAGTCGGGTTATTAGAACTGTGCTTATCCGCGACTGAAACTTGTGTGCTGACAGTAGCAGTAATTTCTGCAGTTGTCACATTGGGCATTAATCCTGGAATAATTAAAGAAGGCGATGGTCGCTTTAAGCAAGAACCTGAACGGAGTGTCAAAAACCCTTGCTTGCACTCACAAACGGGTACATTATTAATCACTCTGCAATTCTGGTTTAGTCCACAACTTTTGTAGACGCAGGGGTCCAAGCATCGTTTGTTGACACATTGTCTACCTGAACTGCAGTCATTGTCAACTTGACATTGGATTCCTTTCACACATCCTTTGTAAGGGTCTCCATAATAATTGGAATTACAAGCACACGAACGAGGATCAGTCGCTATGCTGCAAAAGGCATTTTGTCCACAGGGAAGGGGGTGACAAGGCACGGATGATGGTCCTCCATCAGTTTCTGAAGATGACGATGAAATTGATTCCCCGGATGATTCTCCTGGTGATACAATTTCTGATGAATTCATAATGTTGATGCTCTCGGGAATCTTTGGATTTATGGAGGAATTTGACGACTCGTCTATAATAAATAGAAAACGTTCTTTATTAATAACTTGTAATAATTTCAGGTGTCCAGTAAGTCGTTCTCCAATAATAAACGGGACATACTCGAATCTATTTTTTCGCAGCTTTCATAGGGATCCCCAGCGTAGTCATTTCCATGACATGAGCATGTAAGTTCATGATTTTTCACTGAGCAGATTGCATTTGTCCCTGGAATCTTTGGATTTATGGACGAATTTGACGACTCGTCTATAATAATTAGAAAACGTTGTTAATTATAATAACTTATAATAATTTCAGGTGCAATCACTTTAAAATAATAAACGGGGCATACTCGATTCTATTTTTTCGCAGCTTTCATAGGGATCCCCAGCGTAGTCATTTCCATGACATGAGCATGTAAGTTCATGATTTTTCACTGAGCAGATTGCATTTGTCCCACACATTCCAGGTAATGAACAAGGATCTTGACAAAGACGTTTACGTGTGCATGTCAAGTGATTCGGGCAATCGTCATTATTTCGACAACCGTTTCGTCTGACTGTACAACCCGTGTACGGATCACCTCTGTACGGTTCAGTACATTTGCAAATCGCCAATGCATTAACAATACGGCATTCTGCCCCGAATCCACAAGGTGACGGGTTGCATGCGCTCTTCACAGGTGTCTGAGGACTTTGGATTTCAGTGCTGCTAGAAACTAGAGAATCAAATTCATTAACATAGTCATTAAAAACAGGGTTCCAAAGAGATTTCATATTCTGAACTTCTGAACAACTTGAGTTTACCACTTTCGTTCAAGTTAAGCTTGCAGATTCCATCAACACAGGACTCTCTTTGTCGACAGTTGCTGGATTCAATGCACTTTCGTTTCCCACATCCAATGTAAGGATTTCCTTCAGAATTAGGCTCGCATCTGCATTGTGCTACTCCCTTAATGGATGTGCATATTGAATTCGGTCCGCATGGAGTACTGATTTTACAGGGATCCGAAACTTCTTCAGACGATTGTTGAGGCGGTTTTGAAGTAGCTTTTGTTAAATCTGAAAATTCCGATTCCAACACAAACTGTGAGTATATTACACAAATTACACTCTGCTACATTCTTTGACGTCCAAACTCTAGTTTTAACTATTCCTTAAATTATCTACCATGATAAAACTTAATAATACGGAATTATTGTATAGGTGTGTACATTTCACTGTTGTTGTCTCGGGTTCTCTAATAGAACCGGTGCATGTGGGAACATGAACATGAACAGTGCATTGCTGGTCTGGACATGGATTTCCCATTTGACACGGATTGACACATTTGTTGTTCTTCTTATCACAGGCTAAGTCGTTTGGACAATCTGTATTTCGGTTGCAACCGCTGAGCACGCATTTTTCATATGGATCTCCGACATAACCCTTGACACATCGACAAGCAGATATTTCATTGACGACCCTACATTCTGCATTGGAGCCACAGGCAATGGATGGTTTGCATATTTGTTGCTTTTGAAGGCGGTCGGGTTCGTCTATTTCAAAGGAAGGACCGGAAATAGATCGGCGGCATTCGACATATGGATCTCCGGTTTCCCCACGAGCGCATTCACAAACTGGAAACCGTCCTGTTCGTATACGAAATTATGTTTAAGGATTACACTTACACCACATTTCCTTGGAAGAAACCTGAAGAAACATATTAATTTAATGTTATAAAATATTTAATTTGCAATTTACCTACTGTGCGGCAGATAGCTCCGATTCCACAAACACCACTAAGACAAGGATCGGCACATTTGTTTTCTGCTGTACATGCCTTGTTGAGCGGACAATCGGAATTCTTTTCGCATTCAGGTCGACAATTTGGGGGAACACCGAAAAAGTTCTTTTCGCAAACGCAAGTGATTACATAAGATGAATTATTTCTCTTCACCGATTTACATATAGCGAATCGTCCGCATGGATTTGGAGTACAATGAGGATCGTCTTCGGGGGCTGCTGTAGTAGTTGAAGGTTCGGGAGCATTTGGCAATTTACAAGACGTGTAAGGATCTCCCACATAGCCAAGTTTACAATTACATTGAGGAATGTGATTTTTGAGGCTGCAATCAGCATTTTCGGCACAGATCCCAGCTTCCTTGCAGACATCAATACACTTTCCTTTCACACAAGATGAGTTTCTGTCGCAATGCTCATTCAGGACACAGCTATTAGCAGACGTAGTTTCATCGGCTGGATTTCAAACAATTAAATTGTTCATTTTGGTATAAATATCACTGATGTACTATAATTGCAGTCCGAATAATACGTAGACATAGTCACCTGTTGCGCTCGTCACGGTACAACTCGTGTAGGGATTACCCCGAAACCCTGGCAAACATTTGCAAGTGGTTGAAGTTCCCACAGTTCGACACATTGCATTTTTACCACACTTCGTCGTCGCACATGATGGATTTGCTACTGACGAGGAAGACTCGCTACCATTTTGAGTACCTGTTAAGTGTTTGCAAGCAAATTAATGTTTATGCACGATCAAATTTTTGGGACATTTGACTGGAATCTTGGTTCTATTACTTAATTGTTTTTCAGCTGCGGATACAATAGTGAAATGAATTACTTCCACGGTGTCTCTGAAGCTGCCTGTACACACGTACATGCCGGAAATATCACTTTCACCGTTATGAGGTAAGACCAAGGTGTACCCGGTCTTAGGATGAAAACTGATGGATTCATTCATGGGGCACTGCAATCTTCCCTGGAGAAAAGTCATGCATTATTCATTAATATTACAGTTTCAATCAGTAATCAGTATTAATTCAGTAGTGTCAAAGCATGTTTTGCGGTTCTCACTTCAGTCACTTTTTGGACTGTGACAATAGCGCGTGGTTCACTCAAACTGCATGGAATTCGAACTGTATTATCTCTTTCGAAGAAAGTAATGTTTTCTCCTCCTTTGCTTGTAAATAATGATGAACCTATATTTATCATTATTTTTAATTACACAGAAAATTCAAATTGTGGTAACTTGTTCAATAAACTTAAATGTGTTAATTTATGTACAAAGCTTCCAAATATGAATATTCGGATTTCACCTGGAACAAAAAGATAAGCGAAGGAACAAACGTCCGGTTGCCGGATACTCTTGCAAGTGTAGTTTCCAGTGTCTTGCTGAGTGGGAAATTGTCGGAAAGATGTTGTAGCAATGAATTCCCGTGGACTGGATTGGGTGAAGCTATTATTCGTGGAAAACTCGGGAACCTTATAATTATATCACAGCATTAATTAAAATTTGGTCCATTGTCATAATTTGGAAGGATAAATGCAGTTTGAAAATATAGCTTACACCATCTCCACGATAAATCCATTGAATGGGATAGGATGCCCGACACTCAAAAATTATAACACTGTCCGAAGTCGTGTTTACCCCATAGATCACATCTGAATTGGATGAGATATTAAGTACCTGGAAACTACCGGGAGTTGTAGATTCTAAAATTTGAATAACAGGATTAGGTTCAAGTACGCCTCCTAAAAGACCCGGTAGTTGAAATGACAACACACACGTAACGAACGTCACCCACAACATGTTGCTAAATCGGACAGAAGACCATTGACCATCATGAAAGTGGAAGTATGAGTTGCATGCAATGTCTTTCTGTTTCGGTTGCTCGGTTTTTCATTTCATTGCTCAACAAGCCCGAGATTTTCTTAGCATGCTTTTATATCGTAAACCATAAGATTCTCGTTCTCACCGGAGAGCAAAAACAACTTGTTCCAAAGTCTAGTGGAAAGATCAAAAGCTCATATAAGCCTTTCGGTAAAGCAAATACAATTATTGTAGAAAATACTATTAATTCCTTTTTTCTCTAAAAGAACAGGTTTTTTAAAGCTCAAGTCTAGTCTACCAAGATCATTATTTGCAGACCATGGGAGAACAAAGGAAGAGCAGTATTCGACATGCTCTCGTTTCTTTTTCTTGATCCAATCGTTATCTCATTCCCATTGCCATTAATATCCGACTTCATAGTTTATTGAACTGTAATGATTACAGTAACAGGAAGTCAAAGTGTAAGAATCATATGCGTTTTTTCATTGATCCATGAACAATTATCTGATTTCTGACATCGGACGAGTCGGTCCCGTCAATTTCCATTTTTCCATTCAACCTTCATGTCAATTCAACCTGATGATGTTATTAGAACACATGAAAACAACTTTGAATCCATCAGTTTCAATTCTAGCTTTCAAATGTATTAGTATGAAACATTGTACGACATTCATCTTAAACACAAACGATGATCATTCCACGTATAATTGGGAAAAACTATTCGCATTCCTTGCAATTCATATGTCTACAATTTCTTGCTGTGCACAATTTCTGCAAAAAAGGTGCAAATCCCAAAGACACTGTGTAAACTGTACGACTCGAGATTATGTAGCTCTGTAATAGCCTATCACAACAACCTACGCTACGAACCACGGTGTATTGTATTGTCAGTAGTTTGTACAGCAAAACAACCTACAACCCTGTCTCATAAACTTAAACGCTATCTCAACAGTTTCCAATTTGCGATTAGCAACGTTATTATTGCACAGAGATGTACAGTTCACTTGCACTTTCAGCATTGACCACCCGCTTTGAAGGTGAGGAGTGAGAAGATTAGCATCTTTGTTATGAACCACTGCCCACCATACTCTCTCAGGATCAATGTCAAGACCGTGCTAAACTGAAACTTGTTCATATAACTCTCTCATCACATATAATGCAGACGAGACTGACGAGAGAGACTGAGAGACTTTAGCCAGTTTAGTCATAAAAATAATGACTGTAGCAATTTTATGAAATCATTTTTTGGTTTCAGGAAGCCAATTTTTATCACGACCTTGTCTGATAGTAGTAGCTTTTAACTGTGCTTCATTTTATTACCTCTATGAATACAACGCTGAATAACTAAATTAAACGATGCTTTTACTTGGATCAATAATAAAGTCAATTTATTAAAATAAAGCGCAATTATATACGGAATGCACCTATATATTTTATGATTAAAAATCCATTTAAAATTGAAATTGCATGATACTGTGCCTGGTATAAAAGTATGGCAAGGCAATTCCATTTCCATTACAGTGTTACTGTTATCGTTAATTAGAGATTTTTTATATCCTATACAATATGGAAAATGTAAATGCTTTGTAGTTTTAAAAAGTATGAATGTAAACAATGTAAAATGTAATCATTGATAGGCTAAACATGAAAGTAGTGTTTCTATTGAAAAAGACATCGTAACGCAGATTTGCTCCCGGAGCTGCAAGGATCAACTTCTAAAGCAATGTTGTCATTGTCAATTTTAGTACATTCTCTCCAAGGAACTCCTGTATACCCCGGAAGACATCGGCACATCGGAACATGATTAACCACTCTGTAAAGTTGGAAGTTTAATCAAGATTAAGATTAGAGTATAATAAGAAATCAGAGTGCGTGGTGAGGATCTGGAAAGTAGGAGTGTAAGAAGTACCAAAAGCTAAAACTAACCTGCATTCAGCTTTTTCGTGGCAAGTCCCAGGGATTCTACATAAATTGACACATTTGTTGTCTTTACATGCTTTGTCTCTAAAACACTGCGAATCCTCATCACATTCCAGACGGCAATTTGGGGCACTGCCAACATAAGGGCTTTTACCTTTGAAGATAAGAGTAGGATTAACATTAGAGTGGAATTTGGCTAACGTTAAATGTTTCATGCCTGCTGCAAATAGCAGTTGTAAGTACTGTGTAAAGATTGTGTGTAGAAAGTCGAGCTAAAAATTATTAAGCTTACAAATGCACGATGCTTCTCCTTCTACTTCACGACATTCATTTGTTACATTGTCGCAAAGACGTTGTCCTGCTGCTGTGTCACAAGGGTTGACTCCAGCTGGACGACAATAATACCAAGGATCACCGACAGTTCCACGGGGACAGGAACAAATCATATTATGTCGCACAACACGACATTCCCCACGACATTTGGTATCTAGAGTGCATGGATCTTCACAAACACCACTGATGCACTTTTCTGAATCAAAACAATCTTCAGAAGCGTCACATCGACGCTTTGTTTCTGGTCTGTACATTATTCGGCAATCGGGTGGAATGCCCGTATACCCTTCTTTACATTTACATATCCCATGACCAAGTTTGTTAATCACTTCGCACTCTGCGTGGTTTCCGCATGGATTATCGTTTGAATATGTAAATCGATTACAAGTCAATGAAGCGGGAGTAGATGTTTGTCGACAGGAGAAATATCCATCACCAGAGTACCCGGGCTGACATTTGCAAGCAGCTTGGCCTCCAATGATACGACATTCAGCATTCTCCGCACATGAATATTGACATCCTTCAGCTGGAGGCTGGACCGGAGGACGTTGTCCAATGTAACATTCCTGCCTGGGATCTCCGCTAAAACCCGGATGACACCTTTGTTGAAATTATAAAATACGATTTGATGAGTTTCAATAGTTTCAAAGTACTATATGCCATTCCATGCATCTTTCCGTAGTAAGTTGTTATTTATAATGATAATAAAGGTGCTTTTGAGTTGTTATTTATGTCATCAACCTGCAGACATATCCATCCTGTTTGTACACGCTTGTCGTTGGATTCTTGTCCGAGAAAACAGAAGCTGGAACACAAATTGCATTTTTTCCACAAACTGGGTTACACGGGCTTAATCGACAAACTCCTTTAGTGCATTCCTCATCGTCGAAACAATCATTGTCACTCGTACAAACGCACTGCGCTTTATGGTTCACTACTTGGCAAAAATCCGACCCAGCTCCACAGTCCCAGGATTTGCATGGATCTTTACATGATCCTGAGGCACAAGCTTGTGACGAGGGGCAATCTGAATCCAACTGGCACCGTGTCTGTGACAAAGGAACACAATTGGGATAAACTCCAAAGTAGCCTTGAGGACAATCCGGTTGCGACCGCATAGGTTTACACTCAATTCTAGCATTGCCAGTGTAATTTGGGGGGCAATAGCACATCGTGCTACGTTTGGAATCGCTCAGAACCTTACAAATTGCATTCTTTCCGCATGAATCTGAAAAAGACAATTAAACAATAAAGACGTTTTCAGTAGTTTTTTCCCCAGGTTCGTGTTTCACAGGCATTTGGATTGAATCTCCTGGATTAAACACCTCATTTCCAGAAGTTATACGTATAAAATAATAGAGTTTTATGGTTGCACCCACACACCTGGACAAGGATCGTCGCAAAAACCCTTCCTGCAAATCTCTTTGGCTGAACATTCATGATTCGATTCGCATTTTTCTTTGCAAAATGGGGCGATTCCTGCGTAGCCAGGTTTACAAATGCACATAGGTTTTCCTTTGTGCACTACACATTGCGTACCTGTTTGAATCACAATTGATAAAAAAGTGCGTAACATCCAGTTTCACGAGGCATCCGTCACCAAACAAATTACGACGCAAAGTAACAAAGATACCATCCATTTTTACCTGTGCCACACGGATAGTTTTTGCATGGATCTGTGCATTTTCCGTCCACGCATAACCTGTCTATAGAACAATCTTGATTGGAAGCACACGTATTACCTAAACCATAAAATTGGTAATTTTAGCAGTTACTACGTTTGAAATTGTGCCATTATATTGCTACGATTTCATTACCATTATCTTCACGACAAACATTGAAAGGGTTTCCGGTGTGACCTCTGAAACAATAACAAGTTGGGATACCAGATTGAAGGTTACATTGAGACTGAGGTCCGCACATCCTTCTCTGAGATGGGGAGCAATCGTTTTCTGATCTGTCGTCTGACTTGACTCTGAAAAGTACATCCGCAAATCAAGAACATTAAAAACAACGTTAACTAATGAACACAACAATATTAGCTTTACTTACAATGTAAACTGAACGAGTTGAAATGTTCTCTGATAGTTTCCAATGCAAAGGTAGACTCCTTCTGCATTTTGATCGTTCCAAACTGGAAGCGTAAAGCCTCTCGCCTCGTCAAAAGGATGATTCAGAGCAATTAGTTTTCCCTGAAATTTTCATTTATCTTAAGTACATGAAGCTTATCATGTTTCAAAGATGAAACAAATTGTCAAATGTTAAAGTTACATTATGGCTTTTGTAGAGGGTGACCTCGGTTTTCGGATTCGACACAGAGCACGGGATCCTAACGTAGTTCTCTTTTGAGGAATACATCACCTCCATATTTCCTCTGGATGCAAACAAAGTGGATCCTGAAAATTCAAGTGGTTTTGAAGATTAGAGGGAGCATATAAGGATTTTATTGTAACAACTTGGAATCTTAAATTAGTTAAAGTACCAGGAACAAACAAGTAATAAAAAGCAGCAGCGTCTGGCTCGAGTGTGCTTCTACAAGTGTAATTCCCAGTGTCTGTTTCTTTGAGAGCATTCTGAAACCCTAAAAGTCCTAGAGACGCTTCCGCTGTGAAACGGACTGGTTTTTCACGGTTTTTGGCCCACTCAACGTTTGTATACGTTGTGAATTCCGGCCGCTGTTCAAAGAAATTTGAGCAATAAGAAATTATGATTTTGGATAATAATTTATTAGTTGGGATTTTCCAATGTTTTCTTTCCATTGTGCTTTATATTACGATTATTATTTATTATTACATTACCCCGTCTCCAATATAAATCCATTGAACTGGATACGGAGCCGAGCATTTAAGCAAAATCCGACTCCCAACTTGCGTGTCTTCCCCAACAATTAATTCAGAATTTTGCTGTTTCTGCAAGAACTTCACAGATTCTTCCGTCACATTATTATAAGCGTTGTATCTTTCCACAAATTCAATAATGTCCGTTTTGGGTCGCACAGTTACACTCGTGACGGAAGAACTTAGCAGAATTATACCGAGTATCACACTTCTAAAATTGAAGCATGAACACAACAATGACATGAGCTTTCCCATTTTTCATACGAATTAATATGCTAAAATGAAAACCACTATGAAACTTCCGCGATTGTTAAAAATTGCACACCTAAACTATACATGCACATGGAACGATTTAACACTAACTGCTCACAGCCTAAACAGTCAAGGGCCACTGACCACTGGTCAACATACACTTGTGAATCCAACTCTAAAAGTGATGGCAAACGATATAAAACAAGGATGCCCAACCCAAGTTTAAGTTCACGGCGTATCTTAAAGAATCCATGAAGTGTCCTTCATAGAAACAATGGAATTTGCTACGATTCTACAGCTCTTATACGTAGGCAACTTAACAAAAATCTCAACAAAGACATTGTATACATACACCGTACACTCTATTAAGACTTTAGTTTTAACATTTTTAACCCTTTAATTTGCAATTTCGCATTTCATCCCTTTTGACACTTTTTTTGCATCCTCAGACATCGCCAACCTCAAAAGGTGTTTCTGCCTTAAATATTTACGGATTCCTTCTGCATGCATTCTTAATATTGGCTCTTGTGCAAAATGAGGCGTAAACAATAACAAAGTCACTGGTTATATGTTATATACTCAAATCAAACCCGTTCTGAATCCACATACTAAACGTCTTACGGGGTAAATTGCAACATGACTAGAATCCATTTTTGCATGAACGCCAAACGTTTACACAGACACCGCAGGTCTGTCTTTTTAATGTTATTCATAACAGGTTGAAGCTTATGCTCCAGTAGCTGATGACACTAAAGGAAATTGAAATTGAAAAGTAGGCCATATGTCATAAACCGTAATGGGAAAATGTGTTTTAGGTTATTAAACAGCTTTGTGTTTACGTAAACATCTCAAAATGCAAAAGCCTCTTTTGAGCAAGCCGCAAATAATGCATGTACTGTGAGTGAATGAGAAGGTGGATTTGCTCTTTATCGCATACACTCGACTTTTTTAACATGGGATTTGCGTACCTAAGGAAAATATAAAGTTCCAAGGGACTGGATCCAACCTAAAAATCCAAAACCTTTCTCCGGGTGAAAAGAGAGTAGAACTAAAACGACGCTCATACAAATTTTTTACAGGTATTTATTTCAAGACTTTTTATCTAATGACCAGGTTGCTGTTTATGAGTGTGTTTTAATGGAGCAAATGTACGTCTCAAATGACGTCTGTATCATATGGCAAAGGAGAATGAATCAGATTCAAAATGCGTGGTGATTAAAGACACATCATGTTTCTCCAGGTCCTTTTTCCACTAAATTAATCGTTAATCTTTTTGACACAACGTTTGGTGAAAGTGTGGATTGAAAACCGTTTTATTTACATCCTTTTATTGTATTGAGTGTGAATTGTGAACCCTTTGAGCCCTTTGTGTATGGAAGATTTGAAACTCATGGGATCCGAATCGTCGAGTTTGTTCCATTTTTTCGAATTTCATGTAGTTTGATTGAGTTGGTTTGGTGGTGGGAGGAAACGTTACGTTGCAGAAAGTCATAGTTAGCATTAAGGTTTCAATTACAATTTCACAGTTTGGTTCAATTTCACTGCGTCGTAAATATAGCTTTAAAAACGTAAATCGTAGTAGTGAAAGTAATTTGAGTTAATTTTTAATTCCATGTTGTCCCTGACTTGATCCCCAAGTATTTTAGAAATTAGAGTGAAAAGTAAAATTGAAGTTTATGAAAATGGTACGTAGAGAGCAAAATCATTAACTTTTTTACGTGTAAAGAATGCTGCTCGTACTACTACTTTAAAATTAACTTTTACTTTTTATTGCTCGTTTTTATATTGTACAATATTGTACTGTCTGCAATATACGCCATTGTTTTTTGTAGCTTAATTGTTTGATTTAGTTTAGTGTGAATGGGAGAAAGTTAAATACATCACCGGAATAATTGAAAAGTGATTTTTATTTGTGCTTTTTAATTTTTAAAAGGAATGAATTTTTCAAAAATGGAATGGAGACGGATCCATTAAGAGACGGTCGACTATTGGCAACAACGACAACCATCGTCCCTTCGAGTTCTCAAAGTAACACGACATACCATTCAATCGACGGAAACGACCCTGAATTTCCAACACCCACGATAAAAGAACGGGTCGGTACTTAATCTAATTATTTGAAATTCATGATCGATATATACGTGAACTTTTTTTCAGTTTCCATTTCCAATCAAGTTTCGTCATTATTCCATACCTTGTTGCACTTGCACGATTTAAAGACATCGCACAAGTGTGCATTTTGATTAATAACTGGTTTGTAAGAGGACAACAGAAGGCAGCTGTCATAGGCCAATCGTATGATCTGATCGGATGAGTCATATTTCGTAAGAGCTAATGATAATGAGGTTATTATCATTTTATGTATTGCAGACACACGCACAAAGGGACAGATTTTTTAATTCTCTCAGTTCAGACGAAGATATGATTGATATAACACATCAAGGGACTGTGAATGAAGTACGGGAGAGGGAAGAAGATCAACCTCAACCTACAAGTGAGTTTGATGAATGAATAAATTATGATGGAATAGGATTTTGTTATAGATTGAACGTGCGTATCGAAGTATCAATGTGAGGTAATGAGTATAAATAATAATACTGATTTGCATTTACAGGTTACTATGATTCGGAGGAAATCCCTGGAATCGGGCAGTATGAAGATTTTCATACAATTGATTGGCAACGAGATATTGCGAGAGATCGTATGAGACATCGTTATATTATTAAAAAGCGTCAAGACTCGATATGCGATTTAATCAAGGGGGCACACGATGCCTGGAGTGGCTGGTTGTGCGTTTTGTTAGTTGGTGTTACCGCTGGTACATTAGCTGGTGTCATTGACATCGGGTCATCATGGCTGACCGATTTAAAATTCGGAATATGTCCAAAGGCCTTTTGGCTCAACAAAGAGCAATGTTGCTGGTCATCTAACGAGACTGAGTCCGTTCATGGAAATTGTTCTCTAGTAAGCTGTGTGTGTTGTAACTATCCTCATAGCTATTATATAAATTATATTGTGCTTTTATGTATTAACTTCATCGTTATTTTTAGTGGCTTTCGTGGTCAGAAGTATTCGGAGGTCGAGGATACAGAGAGGGAGCAGGAGCCTATATAATTTCCTACTTACTCTACATCCTTTGGGCACTGTTCTTTGCCTCATTGGCTGCATCTCTAGTCAGAATGTTTGCACCGTATGCTTGTGGTTCTGGTATTCCGGAAGTAAGTTGACGTTTGTTTGACTGATCATCTATATTAGAACGATGCTTTAATGAACTGATGTTTATTAGATCAAAACAATTTTGAGCGGGTTCATCATTCGAGGATACTTGGGAAAGTGGACGTTATTGATCAAATCTGTAGGTATTATGCTCTCCGTGTCATCCGGCCTCAGTCTTGGGAAAGGTAAGTTACGCTTCTTCTTCAAAATCTCGAAACGTTCAAGACAAACTGGCCAATGATGACATTAAACCTTTTCTAATTATAGAGGGGCCAATGGTTCATATTGCTTGTTGTATTGGAAATATTTTATCGTATTTATTTCCCAAATATGGACGAAATGAAGCGAAGAAGAGAGAAATATTATCTGCAGCTGCAGCTGCAGGTGTATCTGTCGCTTTTGGAGCGCCGATTGGAGGAGTTCTCTTCAGTTTAGAAGAAGTAAGTGAAATGTCGACTTATTAACGCAACTCAATTCATGATCTGGAATGGACAACTTTTAGTAATGCCACCACGTAATTGCCATTTTCAACAGGTCAGCTACTATTTTCCTTTGAAAACACTGTGGAGATCTTTCTTCTGTGCCCTAGTGGCAGCATTCGTCCTCCAATCTATTAATCCATTTGGAAACGAGCACTCTGTTTTATTTTTTGTTGAGTACAACAAACCATGGATCTTTTTTGAATTAGTTCCATTCATCGGACTTGGAATTATTGGGGTAAAGTTCTATTCCATAAAAGATAAAATTAATGTATGCTGTAAGAAATTTTTAATCGTGGAATGCCAATCTCATTATTTGGTTATTTTAGGGTCTGATCGGAACCATGTTCATTCGAGCTAACATTTGGTGGTGTCGCTACCGGAAGTCATCTAAATTGGGGCAGTATCCTGTGACTGAAGTCTTGTTGATCACATTGATCACTGCTGTATTGGCTTATCCCAATCCATACACACGAATGCCAACGAGTCAACTCATTTACTTGCTCTTCTCACAGTGTGGATTGGCTGTCAAAGATGATTTATGGTACAGTTTAAGAAACCCCATTGATTTTATAGAACATTTTTCCTACTCGTGACTCATATAATTGTTATAATTTCTAGTGATTATAACGACAACTTTAGCAGTGCCAATCATGTAATTGAAAGAGCGGAAGCTGGTCCTGGGGTTTACCATGCCATTTGGTTGCTTTTATTAGCACTAATTTTTAAGTTCATCGTCACCATTTTTACTTTTGGAATCAAAGTTCCAGCCGGTCTTTTCATCCCATCTCTATGTTTTGGTGCAATCGTTGGTCGAATTGTGGGAATCGCTGTGGAACAGCTAGCTTTGTAAGTTGTCATTTCATTGTTCTCTTAGACCTTACAGAGATTTGGGCCTTAAAACAGTGATGCTATTTTGTTTGATTTCAGTCATCATCCAGATATCTGGTTCTTCTCGGGCGAATGCTCCAAAGGTGAAGATTGCATTACTCCTGGATTGTATGCTATGGTGGGTGCAGCAGCTGTTTTAGGTGGTGTGACTCGAATGACAGTGTCATTGGTCGTGATAATGTTCGAGTTAACTGGTGGAGTCCGCTACATTGTTCCCCTAATGTGTGCTGCAATGGCTTCCAAATGGGTTGGAGACGCTCTTGGTCGACAGGGCATTTATGATGCTCATATCAATTTGAACGGATATCCGTTTTTAGACTCCAAGGAAGAATTCGGCCACACAACACTGGCCGCAGACGTAATGCAACCAAGGTAGGTTACCAGCAAAGCATTCTATCGTTTCTACCGTAAATGACTGTTAATGAAGTGGCATTAATAAAACGATCTATTCTAATGTAGACACGGCGAACCTTTGTGCTATGTAACGCAAGACTCCATGACAGTGGAAGATGTGGAGAATCTTCTAAAGGAGACAGAGCACAATGGATTTCCAGTTGTTATTTCACACGAGTCACCCTTTTTAGTGGGATTTGTTCTTCGTCGAGATCTCAACTTGGCAATTTCTAATGCAAAACGAACGGGAGACGATTTGAATGGAAACTCCCTTTGTCTGTTTACTAATCATCCTCCGGCGCAACAATCCAGAACTGTTCGAGTGAGTTTTAAGGAGATTTTTCAATCCAAGTGAATTTACATAATAAATTACTATTTTATGATGCTTTTACTTATGCATTGCAGCCTTCCTCTACGCCTATTAAATTGAAGAAAATATTAGACATGGCTCCTATCACCGTAACAGATCAAACTCCAATGGAAACTGTAGTGGATATGTTCAGAAAATTGGGATTACGTCAAACTCTTGTTACTCACAATGGGTACGTATGCGTAGTGCACAAACTATAAATTGCTTTTTCATTTTCGTCTCGCTGATTTATTAATGTATTGGTGAATTATTGCAGACGGTTGTTGGGGATCATTACGAAGAAGGATGTGCTGAGACATGTGAAACAAATGGATGATGAAGATCCCAACTCTGTTCTGTTCAACTAGACTTTAGTGTATTTTTACCATGACCCTACTTAATTAGCTCAGTCATTTGCGAAGAGTCACGTCACATCTTTAACCACCGACTACTGCAGCTGACAAGCAGTTATACTTTGCTAAAGTATTTCTGGATTTTGTTTCCCTTATACAATTTGATCTTGACATACATAACTATTACAATGCGTACATTTAGTGATAGACACTCCTTTCCTATTCCTTGATCCTACAACTCTACCATTTGCAGCCAAACCTAAAACTGACAACTTTGTGGTTCTCCTTTACTACATTTTCCATGATGCTTTCGTACCTTAAACTACCGACGATGTTGTTAACAGCAGCATTGTTATACAATCTCGTTTTGATGTCTACTTGCGTTGTACACTTGTTAAATTCGTTATGAATATTATATAATGGACAGGGATTTTGTCGTTCTTGTTTAAGTCAAAATTGGTTATGTTGGAAGATGGAATGATTACCGTTTACCATTACCATGAAATCACGAATTTATTAACATTGAACGTGAATCTATACAGGTTTGTTCGTATTCAATCATACATACTAATAATATATAAATTACAATGTGTAGTAGCTCTTATACCTATACCTTATAAGATTAATGTGATACGATTATAAGTTTTATGCTAAAATGTTTACGCCGGTTATAAAGCCAAAAAAATATTCTGTTCGGCTACGGCTACGGTGGTTTTACTCATTTTTTTCTTTCCTCGTATGTTTTACACATAACGCTCGTACACAAACACACCCTGACACACCCTTACATTCTACACTTTAAGTAAACAAGTAACAAATTACAACTTACACTTACAAACCGACGACCGACGACGTTAATATAAAATTGAACGTGAAGAAAGCCAAAATAAAACTAAAGTTATATACATTACAATTCCAATAATACTAATCAAATTTTGTTCAGTTTCAACAGTGTTCCATATGCATTATGTCACTGTAAGGGGACCAATCGAGAAAGATGAAAACCACTGAGAAATTATGAGTTACATAGTCTTATAGATAATATTTCATCGGACATTAACGCAGAAAGGAATTAAAGGGTTTGTGTATAGTTAAATAGCTACACACTTTCTTTCAGAATCATTGGGCATTCCCATAGGTTGCATGTATCTGGTCCAGTACGATCTGCGCATTTTTTCCCCTCTGCAAATGAATGAAAGGTTTGTTTAGTTAAAGCTAAACAAATTGATGCCCGTTCGAAATAAGTTAAGGACAAACCTGGACAGAGGAAAATGTGCGACTCTTCAACGTATTTGACTAATGGGAAAACAATCTTTAAATTTTTCACTCGTTGAGAAAAGTCTTCCGACACTGAATAGTACTCTTTTCGTATATCACTGTGTTTTTCTGTCACCGCTATGTATTCTTCCGTCACTCTTTCACATTCTTCATCTCTTTTTCTGTCAATCTCTAGTAATTCCTTGTCGGCTTGTTCCATTTGTTTCCTTATACTAACGCAACTGGCTTGTTTCTCTACGAGTTTCTGTTCTAATAATTTGATTTGCTCTGTAAGTATCCAAAATCAGCGCCATTAATCATTATTTCTTTTTTCACGATCAAAAAAAATGTACAGGGATCTTGTTACGATAACATACACAATTTAAGACTATTCAAATATTAAATTACCCTCATAGCCATCGAGTTCTCGTAGCCAAGCCTGTTCATCTTCAGCAGTCTTCCTGATTTGCTCCTTTCTAAACAGCATAATCATTGAAGGAATTCGGTTTGACATATCCGTAATACTTTTCAGTGTTTTGGACACACCTTCAACTTCCTTGGACATGTCCATTGTACGGAAATCAAGGTCATTATTACTTTCCCTTGGGATGGTGGTGAACGTCGAATTCATCGTATTCCTATCAAAAATAGAATAAAAACATCAAACTTACAATTACACACTATAGTGGACTGGACACTACACACTTAAAAAATCGAATAAAAATCTAAAATGTCATAGTCATATTTAATAAATTAGATTAATTTACGTTTAGCTCAGATCGGATGTGTTGCAAAGTCACAGGTTACAGTGCAAAATAAAATATTCACTCCGTCTCCGTTTTGTATCCTTCAAGCGGAAAGTCATTAAACTGCACTACTAAATTCAAGGCACAGTCCAATGTATGAAATGTCAACAAAACTCAGCTGTTGAATTTAATATTCCAATTATAAATTCAGATTAAAGGATAAGTAAACCCTCACAAAACTCGCAAGATACCATATTCTACGGCCGTTATTTGTTGACAAAAGCTGTGTTACCTTGTGCCTGTCTGTGTTCCCTCCATCTCACATGGAATGATTCACTTCCCATGTTGGGAGCGCGCGTACTCAAACCACATAAAAAACCATTAAATGGCTTCCAGTTCCAGCTCAAGTTCGACTGCGACACGAGATTACAAAACAAAATCCACTTGTCTGTTTATTTTGATCACCTGTTGTGTTAACAAGTCGTGATTTGTTTTGGTTTTTGATGTGAAAGTGAAATCATGGTGGAGTGATTCAAGGATTTGTTCCAGAACGCTGTTTTGTTGCTGCCAATGAAGTATTACTAAAATTAATAATTAAAGGTGTGAAAATGTTTTATAGAATGTACTCCCACTGTGTAAACTGTGTATACAGAAAAACGAAATACAGACCTTATATTTGATTATTTTTACCGTTTATAGATGTTATGTTATCATTTATTATTCTTGACTTTATTTTTCCAGTCACAACACTCGGACAATGGCTTTTATCGTCATTAAGGCCTCAATGGGCCTAGTTATTGTAGCTGTGATTATTCAAATGTCGTTGGGTATTCCTCAAGGTAAAATTCTAAAAATGTTGATAATGCGCATTCAATTAAACTAAGTTTCATGCGAAGATTAATTTTTGGTTTTGTGTGACAGCTGAAAAATATCAACAGATACTACAGGGACGTCCTCATAAGAATCGTGTTTATGAAGAAACTTCAGTATCGGATCAAGAAGAAGATCCTCCGTCAGAACGATTTGCGCTTCCTGTTGAATCAAATGAAACAGTGGTAATGAAGAGATTGACGTGTCACGCTTGTGAGCCACCAAACTGTGACGATACAAAAACTTGTAGCAATGCAGTGATGGTAAGTTACAAAGCTGTAATGTTGACCTGTTAAATGGGTCATAAAGGTCGTGCTGACATACGAAAATGTGTCCTAATTTCGTGAGAGAAACCGGTCCATTTAATTACATTTGAGGGGAAAGCTAATTTTATGATTCAACCTACTCGGGGGGGTTGACCTGAGGTCCTTTTGCTTTTGCTAAAGCTCAGAAGCCGCGCTCGTGCCAGTGCCAGGTTTTGTTTAGGTCAGAAACAGGTACAACGTCACAGGTACTTTGGGATAAGGGAATTGCATTGGAATTTGGAATCAATGAGAAACAGGCTACATTCTACAATTTTTATTACATTATGTTACAAGTTACAATCTCACTACAATCTAATCCTTAGTCAATAATCATAATCAGGTATTATAAATCGACCGATGGTGACAATACGATGATTATTTAATGTATTTCTTTAATGTACTTTTCTACTATTTAGTGCGTCAAGTCGCAAACTCGTGACAGTATGGGAGTAGAGCGAATTAATCGAGGATGCTTGTCGGAGGATAAAGTTGCTCTAATTTGTGGAACGCCGAAGCACGTTAAGCCGTCGAAGAAAGGTCACAATCAAACTGAACGGTATGAACACCGAGGAATGTATTCCGTTGATTGTTGTGACAATGAAGACTTGTGTAATGGTGGAGAGTTTCCTGTTTGGCCGTCCACGGATTCTGTTGCGTCGACTGTTGGTACGTTATGTTTTATTTTCTTCATGTCAAGATATGTATCGTGTATGGGATATAATATATGGTATGGTCGTATGGTATTTCTGACATATGATTGAACGATTTATTCTACAGGTGAGCTCCAGGGTACCGGTGAGAACGACAGCCCCAATGAAACAAGCGAAGCTTTGATTTACACTTTGGTATTTGGAATATTCGCAATTGCTGTGGGCGTTGGTGCCTTTGTAGTTGTTAAATTTGCGAGACGCACTCACAAAGAGAGAGTGGCTGAGTTGATGGAAGCTCACCGTGAAAACTTCTACAATTTGGGAGAAGACCAATTACAAGCCAGATCCATTGGAGATAGTACAATGAAAGAGTTTATTGATGGATCTATGACATCAGGAAGTGGCTCCGGTCTTCCATTACTCGTACAACGAACACTGGCCAAAAATGTTCACCTCATCGAATGTATTGGAAAGGGCCGATTTGGTGAAGTCTGGAAAGGCATATGGAACTGTGAAGAAGTTGCAGTAAAGATTTTTGCAACACGAGATGAAATGTCTTGGAATCGTGAGACGGAGATTTATAGTACGATTATGCTTCGTCACAATAACATTCTTGGATTCTATGGCTCGGACATGATCTCCCGCAACTCAATGACTCAACTTTGGGTGATTACGCATTATCATCCTAATGGGTCCTTGTTTGATTTTTTGACAAAACGATCAATTCAGTATGCACAACTTTTCAAATTGGCGTATTCTCTGGTGAATGGTTTGACGTTTCTACACAGTGAAATGGTGGGGACTGAGGTACGCTTAAATTTTTCAGTTGAGTAAATTAGTTACACCAATACTTTTATGAAGCATCATCAAATATTATTTTACTATCACACAGAGTCGCCCTGCAATAGCTCACAGAGACGTCAAATCCAAGAATATATTGGTTAGCGCAAATGAAACCTGTGTGCTGGCCGATTTTGGCCTTGCTGTTACTCACAGATCGGAAACCGGTGAACTGAATATGTGTCCAAATCCAAAGGTTGGAACTCGTCGATACATGGCACCTGAAGTTTTGGACGAAAGGTAGAACACACTTACTGAATCATAAATTACTTTCAAGTTTTCATTGAATACATTTAAACAAATCGCAACTGTCTTGAATGCTAGTTTGAACACAAAGTCCTTTGATGCCTACAAACGCGTTGACATCTATGCGTTGGCCTTAGTCTTATGGGAAATGTGCCATCGAACTGTGTCATCTCAGGGAATTGTCGAAGAATACCAGCCGCCTTTTGCTGAATTTGTTCCTGCCGATCCATCTTTCGAAGAAATGCGAAAAGTTGTTTGCTCTGAGGGTTATCGTCCAGAAATTTCATCACATTGGTTGTCCGACCCGGTAACAAAATGTTCTTTCTACTCTGGAAATACTGTGCAAATAATCTTACAAACGAGTTCAAGTGCAAAATTTGTATTTGCAGGTCCTGAGTGCCTTCGCTCGACTTTTGAAAGAGTGCTGGCATCACAATCCTTCAGTTCGCTTGTCTGCACTTCGTGTGAAGAAGTCCATTGCTCACATTTCAGAACAGCAGTGCAAAGGGACATTACAAGTGGCCTAGATAATTCTACATCTACTTGTTTTACAGTAGCATTTCATTGCATTTCAGGTATCGATATTATGACCGGATGACCTCGACTTCGTCTTATAATGTACTTTCGACATTACTTATATTTTATTTTAATATACTTTTTTGGTACTTGCATCCAATTGAACTTGTTATTTAATATCCTATCTTGTAGTATTAAATTTGTTTTCTAGTACCTCGTTATGTTTCAGTCTTTCACGTTTAATCAGTGCAAAGCGTTTCACAATCAATCTGTGAAAGAAAAAGAAATCAAGACATAATTCTTGCAATACTGAGAAGATGCTATTAGTGTTCAGTGTTTCAATCGTTGAAATCATGGAAATTATTTAAACTAAAAGACTCATTCTTTTTTATTTAGCTTATGACCGTTGTTTGTGTATTTTATGTCATTTGTTGTCGTAATTGTTATTTATTATTTATTACATGTAAATAAGTTACTTTCTCGTTAAATGCCATAAATGTTGTTGCTTGAACTTGAGAATCGCGAATCGAATCTTTGTGTCTCATTGTCAGAAAGCAGCGTTTTGTACAAGACTGTTTTGCGAACTTTGTAAGTTTACGTCCGTTCAACTTGAATTCGTAATACTCTAACATATATGATATAATATAATGTATGGTATTTGTAAAGTTGTACGATGTTGGTGTAGTAGTAAATTATTTAATTAGGGATGCTATTGCTAAGATGCTACTTTTATGCCATCTTGAAAGTTTGTGCATTTTGATGACTGCCTTGGACAGACTTTGCTAATGTAATAGCAACTGTCTACTGTCTTGCCTCTTATTGCTCTAACTTACAACTACAACGAAACTATGCAACTGTCTAAAGCAATGTTTTAACTTATTTTAATTAGATTATACTAATAAATGTGCATTATTGAGCTTAGATTTGTAGTTCTAGTGTGCCTTTGATAAGAATGACTCTTAATTGAATCGTCGTAAAGTACTTTAAACTTATATGCTTGATCTGTCCATGTATGACAATATGAACGTCTCTTGAAAAGTTAATAAAAATGGTGTTCAGAAGTCCTGTTGGGATTGTTGTAACAGTGTTGATGTCAACAACATCGGTACTCGCATAAACGCTAAAACAGTGACTTGTCTCATTGTCACTGTCAGATGGAAGGTAGCTGCAGAACATTTCTGGCATTGATGACTTTCCTTTCTCGCATGTTGAAACATGAGTGACTTTTCGACTTTTGACTTGATCAAAATCCTGAAAGGGCATCAAGGCATCAAGCCCATTTATAAGGCAGAGGAGATGCACCAACACGGTTGGTTGTTAGTAATTAATGCAGTTGACTACACACAAGTCCATACAGAAGAGGCACAGGTGTATACCGTCTCGACTCAAAGAGAGAGTTACCTGCAATCAAGCACCTACAACAATACAAAAGGATACGAGGGACACGGACAGGTGTGTGTTGAGTCTCGTCTGTCTCACTGTCCCACAAATGGGATCTCGCAGTGTGCATGCCTGTTAATACACGACCATTTGGCGCTGTAGGTACAGACACAAATCATATATGCGCTAACATGCAACCGTATCCTTTTCTATGTATTGTTCCTTTGGTTGTTTTTTTTACTGTATCTTCTCTTTCTCTTATGACAAACACACGTTATGGATATTATGAAAGTATAACGCGAACTGTGTATTCTGAAGCTTTTATAAGCATTCATTCCCAATGAATGCAATGTAATTTCATTCTGAAAGCCGCTTCTGCTTCGGTTTCAACCCAATGGTAAAAGTCAAAGGTAAACCAAAACCAAATGCATTTTATGAAGAGACGTTCCTTCCCGTCCTCTCCTCATTGAATGACTCACTTCATAACCCTTTCTGTCTAACCTAATGTAGGAATGGTAAATGGTATGAGAGTCAGTTGACTTCAAAGATTTTAGGTTAACTTTGCTCATTAATTCAGAGCTTTGTCTTGGAATTTTAGAATTAATTTTGGAACAGGTAGAAAATATAAAAAGCAAAAAGAAAGCAGAGGAAAAGTGAAAAAAGGTAGGACCGCAACCCGGAACGTGGGACGCTTCAAACGCCCCAAAAAATTCCTTTTTTCCCTGTCGTTTGTCGGCTGCTACTAAAATAGTGAGTGAACATTTGTTCCGGTGTTTTTTTCCGTTTTTTTGAAATTCTTTTGAGTTTCGTTTTGAGTTTAATTGTATGACAGTTATAAAGGACTGACTACTGACCTGTTTCCTAATGTTGAGAAATAAGGGACTTTGAGATAAAGATTGTTTTTTATAGAAGCCAAAAGCTGCCGCGATACGATATACGATATACGATTTGATCGAGGTTGTTTGATTGAGGACAACACCTTAAATCACATTAGTCTGTTAATTTATACCTGATTAGAAGTGCTTGTTATTAACCGTTATTAACATTGAAAGTTTGAAAGGCAATACATTTATACATTACTTTTCTGTATTCCGTCATCATATCACAGTTTGAGTGCTATTCAACCAGTATTCTGAGGAGGGTGGTTATTATAAGTAGAAAGTTTTAAAGGAGTTTAGTATTTAGAAGTGGATTTTTTATGTGGATTAAAGTTTTTTGAGTCACATTCCATGAAAATGCCTACACATGCACCAATGGGGACAATTGATAATGAAAATCCCGAGATTCGGGTCAAGACTGCTTACAATGGGTAAGATTTTTTAAAGTTTGAGTCATGTTGGTTTTGTTGGTTTCCTGTGCGTGGTTCGCTCAGGTCAAGTTTAATCAATAGTATAAGGAAAGTCAGTTTGAGAAATTGTGTTTTTGTTCTTTCTAAACGGGTTTTCCGTGTTTTTGTCCACAGGGAAATTATGATTACGTATATTAATCCAAGTATAAAACTGGAGCAGCTATGCGAAGAGATTAGGGATATGTGTAAATTTACGGCGGATCAGCCATTTACTGTGAAATGGGTCGATGAAGAAGGTAAGAATGAATAAGTCATTTTCAATTTCGCATTTTATGTGTCACCACATCATCAGTTAAGTTTGATCAATTTTTAACCTTGGATTTCGTCCTTTGAACTGTTTATAGGTGATCCTTGTACTATATCAAATCAAGTGGAATTGGATGAAGCAATTCGGCTTTACGAGGTGAACAAGGATACTGAAGTTGTGATTCATGGTAAGAAGCAAAATTCCTCAATTGCGTCATTTAATGACTTTTCTCTTCTGCCTGCTTTAAAAACAGGGTTTTATGAGTTTGGTAGTTTCATAAAAAGACGACTGTTAAGCTTGTTATGCTGAATAGGAACAAAGTAAATTAGACAGGGTGACATTTCTTCATTTTTTGCCGTTTGACATTGCTCAGATGGAATTGAAATGGGAGAAAGTCAAAATGCTTTCCGGTTTGACGTTTGAACTGAACACAATAGTACAGGAGCCATGTGCTTGTACAGCTCGTGTTCATTTTGCCTTCTTTTGACGGTCGGTTTACGCCATAGCGTATGCGGGAGTTTATCGATTGCTTCCGCAAATAGCACATGTTTCCACACATCACCGTTTGCTCCTCCGCATAGAACAGAGTCAGAGGCAAAAGGCAAGAAATGGTGAGCCTGGAAAGATTCAGACAAGTGGATGCCAAGCAAGTTGTAGTAGAGATTCTGTTTTATTCATACGCAAAATTTGGGCAGCGAGAGATTCTGACTTTGCCATCGCATGCGCTGGTCTTTACTGTGAAGTATGAGAGACGGGTTCTGGAAAGCAGTCTACTTGCCTCCGTTGCTATCTCCGGATTGCTGTCCAGAAGTCCAGACCGTCGTGACTCCCACACAAAATAAAAAGCCTATATATTCTCATTCTCGTTCCATTCCGAAAGCTTCTCTGATCTGTCAAGATTAAAAAGCCTGACATAAATACTCACGGACGTGTACTGTAAACAACTGTCAAGGGAAATAAATTCAACCCTTTCTTCACATTGCTGTTAGGTGACTGAACAAGTCATTTTTCCAATTTATGGAAAGTTCCTTTCGGGGAAAGTGATAGACATAAAAGGTTGAAGTTGAACATGTCGAAATAGAACTTTGCGGGTGAAGTTGGATTTTCCTGTCAGTGTCCGTCAAGTAATATAAAAAACACTCCACATATACTCGAGTTTTTTTTGAAAGTCAATCATCTTGATTAATCTCAGTAAAAATGGCTTGGGGTTATTGGATATCATCGGATTTGGGGCCTCCAGGTAGTTTAATACATAATACACAGTTTACATAGTGCAAAGAAGCAGGAGCTGTTGCATTTTTACTTTCACTTTTCTTGGACTTTCAAAGCTGATGTTCCCCAGTAATAATGTTTCCATATTATTAATGATTGGTAATCGTTTTTTTCGTAGTGTTTCCAAACGTGCCTGCTGTTCCAGGAATGCCTTGTCAAGGAGAAGACCGTAAGTGACAGTGTTGCTTTTTTGTGTTTATTTTTCTGCACGTATCGATTTCGGAAGTCTGACAAGTGATTTGCTTTCAGGGAGTATTTATCGTCGAGGAGCCCGTCGGTGGCGAAAGCTCTATCGCGTCAATGGGCATATCTTTCAAGCCAAAAGATTCAACAGGGTGAGTGTTTTTGAGTATACGTTTTCCTTCCTGGGGTGACAAAAAACTGTGTCGGTGACTGTCGTTTCTCCCCTACACATTTCTGTCACACGATTTTTTCAAGTTTACGTTTTCCTTGCTAGACACGGTTTTTTGCACAGATATTTCGGGTGGCTCTTCCCCTCATTCGTGTTAGATGATGCTTCGACGTGTTGTATTTTTATCCAGTAGTACTATAGTTGTAAGTAGTGAGAGTTTAGGGTCAGTTTCAGTTTGTTTTTTCGTATTTCAGAGAGCATTTTGTGCCTACTGCAATGATCGAATTTGGGGTTTGGGTCGACAAGGCTTCAAATGCACTCAGTGTAAGCTACTGGTGCACAAGAAATGTCACAAATTAGTGAGACTGTTGTGTACAAATGATGCAACGGCAACTTTATTGTCGACATCTTCTACTTCATCGCACCAAGGAAATTCTGCCGACTCATCAATGTTCATAGAAGAAGGACATGATCGATCCCATTGGTCCAGCAGCAGTAGACAGAATGGGGACAGCAGTGGAAGTGATAAAGGTAAGTGAAAAGTTATATCGTACAAGTTTCGCTTGGTTGAGTATATAGTAAAAGAAATAGTACAATGCATATAACAGAGTAAAAGCTTGTCGACTTTGTTGACACGAAAAAGTATAGTAGCTTCAATAATAGGTTTAATAGTGGGATTCCCGATTTGGGGCTGGATTCGTTGGATGTAAAAATACTAGAAAGCTAGAGCTTTATTAGATTTAATTTATTAATTTATTACACATAGTAAATCAGTAAATCTCGTTATCGTAGCATTAGTATTGGGGTTTAACAGGGCGGTGCAGGACGATCAATACTTTGATGATCTTTTATCATTTTATAACTTAATAACGAGCAGTTTTCTCAATACTTTATTGTTCAGTTGAATAATAGTCAGAGTTTGTTCATACTTAAAACTGGCATGCCTTGTTTAAGGTCGTGTTAAAGTGTCATCTGATTCGGATATGGCACCATCAGCTATACCTCGGTCTGTTTCGGACACATTCTCTGTGGACGACAGTACTAAGGCGGAAACTGGTGCGTTGTGTTTAGTAGAACGTTTTCTTTTGTTGTTCATCACAACATTTGCCTGAAAAAATATTGTTTTTTGCACCTTTCTAGATGAAAATTTGGAACCAGGTAGACAACGGCAGTATTGCTTGAAAGACTTTGAATTAATTCGAGTTATTGGACGTGGTAGCTATGCTAAAGTATTGATGGTGGAACTTAAGAGAACACGGCGAGTGTATGCCATGAAAGTGATTAAGAAAGACCTTGTTACTGATGATGAAGTAAGCTATAACTTTAACGTTTCTATTTTATAACTTGTTGATTCATTGCGTGGAGAAACTTCATTATTAAGAGTGGTTTGTATTGATTTCAAGGATATTGATTGGGTGCAAACTGAGAAACATGTCTTTGAAACGGCATCAAATCACCCATTTTTGGTAGGATTGCATTCCTGCTTCCAGACTCCGAGTCGTCTGTTTTTTGTTATTGAATTTGTTCGTGGAGGGGATTTAATGTTTCATATGCAAAGACAACGTCGTCTTCCTGAAGAACATGCACGATTCTATGCTGCAGAGATTAGTATTGCCCTTAACTTCTTACATGTCAAAGGTAAGTGTTTGCTCTGTGCGTAATGATGTAATAATTAATAATTTTGATATTTTTTACGCATATGTGAGTTAAAATCTTAAAACGTAAAAATAAGTACAGTAAACGTGTGTAGCAAATGAACCTTAATGATTACGTTCATGGATTTATTACTTGATTAATAGGAATAATTTATCGGGACTTGAAGCTAGACAATGTGTTGCTTGATCATGAAGGCCACATTAAGCTTACAGATTATGGTATGTGCAAAGAAGGAATAAGGCCGGGTGATACGACTTCCACTTTTTGTGGAACGCCGAACTACATTGCTCCTGAAATTCTGAGAGGAGAAGAATATTCTTTCTCAGTGGACTGGTGGGCGCTTGGAGTTCTTCTCTATGAAATGTTGGCTGGAAGAAGTCCATTTGACATTTTTGGCACGTCGGAAAATCCAGACCTAAATTCAGAGGACTACCTCTTCCAAGGTACGTACGTTACATCCAGGAAACCTGAGAGCGTTACAATAATGGAATAATACGATCAGAACTTAGTTCAGTGTGCCAAAGTTCTAAAAATAATTAATCGCTTGACTTCATGTAACAAAGTTTTCGTTTCATTTTAGTCATACTAGAGAAAACCATCCGAATTCCGAGGTCCCTCTCGGTTAAGGCTGCTTCTGTACTTAAAGGATTTTTGAATAAGAATCCAGCCGACCGCCTTGGCTGTCATCCAGAAACAGGATTTCTTGATATTCTTCATCATCCTTTCTTTAAAAGTATTGATTGGGATTTGGTGAGTTTTTTGTTTCTCTTCTTCGTCACTTTTTGTGTTTCCGTGCATGCGGAGAGGTGAAGAGTAATGCATTTTTTGTTTCATGTTTTTGTTCAGTTGGAGAAGAAGCAGATAACTCCTCCGTTTAAGCCGAGATTAGAATCTGATCGAGATTTGGATCATTTTGATCCCCAATTTACATCTGAACCTGTTCAACTAACTCCTGATGATGCGTAAGTTCTGATCTTCTGACAGATGTCAACAATTTTAATGGCGCTTATTTATTAAGGATTTTAATTGAATGTAAATTTTGTAGGCGTGTCATCGAGAAAATTGACCAGTCTGAATTCGAAGGTTTCGAATACGTCAATCCTCTCTTGATGTCACTGGAAGACTGTGTGTGATTCTAATGCAAGGGTAATGTAATATCACCTAATGTGGCTGTATTCGAAGCCTAGAGTTTGGGATTGGAATCCGAATTATATACGAACTTCAGATTCGAATCCGGGGGCAAGCGACTCAATTCAACTCAATCAAAACGTAGTTTTCTCTTGTTCAATTTTGTTGTTCAAAAAAATGTACTAAAGCTAACCCTGCTTATAAGAACGAAATATTTTTTGTTTTACAATATTCACTTATGTAAGTAGAAAGTCCTCTCATTGTAAAAGAGAAAAAGAGTCGGTTGATTTGACAATAGGTAGGAAGTGATGACTACAATGTCATTTGTATCGCTTTGGACTTTACTTTAGAGAACCATTTTCCGTCGGTCATTTCATTGTCATGTCTCAATGGAGAACGGAAACCTGGATCTGGATTGCTTATCATTCGAACACTTTGCACATGCTATCTATCAGCGTCAGAATTTATTTTATTTTATTATAATTTTCAACCAGCGTGAAGTTAGTTCCTGGTGTTACAAAATTTCTTGAATATTTAAAAGTATTGAGTCCGCAAACCGAGATACAAAGTGTTGAAAATTTATAGAAACAAAGATTCAAAGAATACAAAGTCGTTGCGAATCCCAACCTCTAGCTTTCAACGTTTCGTCGTACTTGTTTATCCTGATGATGCCACTTATAATTGTATAATTTTTTAAAAAAAATTGAGATTGTCCTGTTTCGTGATAATCATTAGTTTAAACACGCACTTAGAAGTTATAAATAACCTTACAGATTTTTGCAGTTCATATTTCTGATTCGTGTTACCCCATATTTATTATGATTCCATTTTGAATTCCTTGTATTGTATTTGAAGTTAACGTTGACCTGTTTTTCGTATTGTTTTATATATTATTGAAACCACATTCATGATTTTAGTTTAATACTGTTCACTCGGTGCCAAGTTAATTACTATGTTTAAAAATGCGTTTGAAGATTACCTAATGTAATAAGTGCCACAGAACATGGTAAAGCTTAAAATGTGGCTGCACGCTGCACTCATATATTATATTTATAGAATTTTAAAGCAATTTGAGGTTTATTGACAGTTTCAACACATTATTTTCATTGTCTAATTAATTCTTTAAGTTTTAAATATGCCGAAACGTGTCAGATGTATGCATGGAAGTCTTGGAGTGTTTGAGATTTCAATACTTTATGGATTATAAAAGTAAATTAAAATTAACTGATCAATTTAGCTTCTTGAAATTTGTGTCGTCATTGCGCGTAATAGAACGATATGGAGTGATCAATTGGGTTGAGATTTTATAAGTCAAGCGTTCCTGAGTAGTTTTAGTAATCACTAGCATCGGGGAACTCCGTAAACTAGCGCGTAGTTTTCCATTACTAATATATTATCCTAACTACAATTTATTAGTGATTATCGCTAGAACGGATTTTTATGAGTAACGTTTAACTTTAGTGGAACAGCCAGTGTTTGTAGTCAAAGCAGGTAAGCAATCAGCGGAAATTATCATGTTACATAGGTGTAGAATCTGTGTTCTTGTTCTTATATAGCAAACAGGGTCGTTCTCTTTCCATGTGTTGCCCTTAAAGATAAAATAAATGTATGGTGTGATATCCAAATCCAACAAGCCAAAATTCAAACACGAGTTATGTAATGTTTAATGCTATTCGAATATATGACTTACTATACTATAACTTAATATTTCTCTCGTTCCTCTCGTATTTCGTGCTGATAAGATAATCAATAATCATGCGTTATTATCACGTAATAACAGTATAACAGATTTTTTGTATGGATGTGTATTTATCGGGTTAATTTCCCATTTTTGATTCTTTTATTGTTTTGTTGAATTAATATTAATGGTTAATGGAAACGTAAAGAAAGCAGTATATTAATGTGAAAAGAAGGATTTTCATGAATCAAAGTGTACAAAATCTGAGTATGGAATAAAGGCGAGATATACTTTGATACTGTGAAAGTTAAAGGTCATTTTTTAAGTTTCGTCAGTTTTGCATATTGTTATTATTTATTCTGATTAGGTGGTTGACTGAATTCTTGGCTTTCTTGGTAAAAGCGTAAAGGTAAGGTTGGAAGTTGGAATAACGGAATAAGTGTTTCAAAAGTGTCAAAAGTCATGAAAAAAGGCTCGTGGAAATGTACAAATGTGATCCATATCCACGGCAAATGTTTTGTTCGTCCCTACTGCAGAATTATTTGCAAACCTTGTGGGCGCTTATTACTTGTGTCAACTTTAACCTTGTTGCTCATTTGGTGTGTGATGAAGTTTATTTATCGAGATCATGTGAAAGTTCTTGTGCTGGACACACAAGTTGATGCAGTCAATGCGACTCAAGCTTCTGAGGGTACTTGGGAAATTCAGAACTGGATGTACAATTCTCCCGACCTACTTTCATTATGGTCACATTTACTACGTACTAGTTCACAGGAAGTGTTGTCTGTTGGAGTGTGGACGTTCAGCCAACACCATGATGACTCTTCAACGAATGAGCAGAAAAACAGTACGGACAATTTCATAAAACTTTCTTCGTTTCAGTATTATACCCCTCTAGAAACTTCCCTGGGAATTCGCTTCTTTATGAAAGGAAGCTGTAAATTACGTATAACCTTTCAAGAGGCACGTAACATGAATCAAAAAAGTATTCTCGTCGTTCCTGAAGATTCTCAAGGGGAAATCGGTTTTGGGATGACGAACTTTTGCTCTATTATAGTGCCTGTGCCGTTTGAAGGTCTTGTAAACTCGGTAGGTTTCATCTTTCATTTGGTTTTTGGTTGTTCCACAGTTTCACTCCTCTGCTCGTTGTGCAAAATAATCACTTCATAATCCTTTGTTCTGATCCTTTAGATTCAGATATCCGCTGAGGATACCACCGGTGCCAATACCTTTATAGCGATTGACAATATTTTTGTGACTGTAGCATCAAATGGCGGTAGTGCCAACTTAATGTACACAATGATTCCTTCAGAATGGTGTGATGACCGTTTGTTTAAATACATTTTTGAATGAACAATAAACTAACTACAGCTAAAGTAACGTTTTCTTTCCAAAGCATGCGCTTTCACTCTCCTATTGACGTGACATTAAGCAGAACTTCTTCTTAGCCTGGACTAAACACGTAATACTTACTTAGACCTGCCAATTTCGCACGAATTCATTATCGATTAAATGGATCTTTATATACTGCATCGGTAAAAGTAAAAATCATTAGTTCCAGGCACAATATTCGCACAATGGCTTACAGTAGCTCTACTTAAGCTACAAGTTAGAATACGCTCAAATTGTCCAAGTGAACTAGATTGACCTTGAATTTCCATCACTTTATTACAATTTAATTCAGTACATCTTCTCTATTGCACTCGTGATAAAGAGTGTGCATAGCGGACTTCTCTGCTTTGCATCTTTCTGTTCATGAAATCCACTGCTATCAAAATTAATCGAAACTCCAACTTCTCAGTACTCAGGGTTGTAAGATCATCATCATCATGGAAGAACAAGAACAAACGAAGCTCAGCCAAACATACATCCAAAAAATTACTGTGATTTTATATGGTCATTAAAACTGCTTCTTCAGTTCTTCTTGTTTTCTTCAATGGACTTCCTTCTGGACAAAAACGAAACAACGTCGTTATTAAATAATTGACATAATTGACTGATTTCTTTCGTCCATGTCCAATGTCTAACCATAAGACCATAACCATGCATTACACTTCGTTCTTCTGCGTACTGAGTGAAATGATTAAGTGATGTGATAACTCTTCCTAGGAATTAACGTCATTCGGGTTCAAGACGGGACTTCATCAGAAAGAAGACGACGTTTATTATCAAGACGTAGATGTAGCTGTACTTCCATTTCATGCCATATCCCCTTCGATACTAAAAAAAATATCGCATAATCTCGAGTTATCAAAACGAACATGGACATTTGCCAAAAATGAATGAGTCATAAGTGTAATGCTATACAATTACAAGTTACAACTGACCCCGCCCTGGCTCATTCAAGAGCTCAACGCATACAACACAGTCTGAACTCTTTGAGATCGTGCTCGCCAAGTTCCTCTGTATTTATGCAATTGAGAAACATCCTGTCAACACAATCTCAATTTGTCATTCTCAGCGTACATATCATCTCGGAACACTTAATGTGAACTGCGAAGGACTGAAATTGGACTGGACGACAGGGTTAGGACGGCCACAATTTACAAAACAGACTGTGACAAGCGATCGTAGACGCAACAGCTAGAAACCACTTTCGCTTGAAAATAACTTAGTGAGACGAATAAACTGGCCAATTGAATCGTTTATCGGAGGCGGGGACGACAGCCTTTTTTGTTTGTGCACGATTAAATGCAATGAATTATAATTCTGGCTGAGAACAACGAACTTTAGATTGTGCCATAGAGAGGAGAGGAAACATTAAAAAACTTTTCTCCGAAGTAATAGCAAAATTCTGGAAATGACGAGCTCATTGAAGTGCGCATTGAGCTTTACGCTCGTTTTACTGGTTATTCTTCAGTCTTCTTTTGTCCTTACGGGTGATTTAAGTGACCTGGAATCGCAAATTCTGGACATTTCGAAAACGAACAAATCTGTCAATGGCACGACAAATTCTACACTAACAACTGTATGTAACATGAATCGAAGCTAATCTTTGACCGTTTGACCTAACAAAGCAACCTAAGCCTAACGCTAACATTTCATATATATGATATAATATATAAATTAATGATTATTGATTAAACAAAGAGTATAATTTTTTATACTCGAGACAAAGTAAACAAAGCAGATGTCAAAAACCTAAGATTCTTTTAATTGAATAACAATAACTTGTTTTAATTACTATGTTGCAGAATGGCACTAAAATGCCAGAAGGAAAGCTGATGAAAACACTGTTCAACATTGGGTTGTCTTCTTTGACTGATTACGCTCATGAAGTGAAATTCATTGAAGAACTGCAGAAAAATGGGACTAATGTTGATGAATACTTTAAAAATGCATCCATGACTAATGGGACCACGGAGTATGAACGAAGATACTACAATCGGTACGGTTACCCACATGGGTACGGCGGCTATGGCGGCTATGGCGGGTATGGAGGTTACGGTGGAGGTTACGGCTATCACGGAGGAGGTTTTATGCCTTCTCCGATGTTTGGAGGTTTCGGTGGCGGTGGCTTTGGCATGGGTGGAAGTTACAAAACTGCTATGTTTCTCGCTGCGTTACCTTACGTGGCTAACAAAATCGGTGCAAGTAAGCACAAGAATAAGTACGGTCAATATGGAAGCGGGTATGGGGGTTTTGGAAGCGGCGGCAGTTTCGGAAGAGGTTACGGATCGGGTGGTTATGGCACAGGTGGATTTGGAAATCAACATTATCCAAGTGGTTCTTACGGCACCAATACCGGTTATGGATCAGGGGGTTATGGTACCAATACAGGTTACGGTGGACAATACGGTACGAATACAGGTTACGGTGGTCAATACGGTACGAATACAGGTTACGGTGGACAATACGGATCCGGAGGATACGGTACGAATACAGGAAGAGGAGCATATCCACAAAACAACTTGAACGTAGGAACGGCAGGACATGGAACTAGTGGTTCGAACATTGGATGGAACATTCCTCCCGGAGG
>JABASF010000304.1:0-48110 GCA_019776145.1 Harlomillsia oculata | reverse complement strand
CTCCACTCTCACTCTCAGAGTGACGGAGTGGTTTTGGACAGGTATGGTAAACACATCTTCCTTTTCACCACAAGACTTGCTGAAGAGAGTTGAATTTTTCCACGTAAACCAAAAGGAATGAAAATTCTTCTCTGTATTCCCATGTACCGCCTACCTCCACTTTTACAGAACACCTCATCTCAAGCTTAGTTAACTTAAAACATAAGCTACTACCGCCAAGCCAACACTTCAACCATGATTATCACAAGTCTTTTTTGGGTTTTGCTTTTAGCTTTGGCCCTACACAGTCACAAACGGCACGAACGCGGAGGAAAAGCAACATAACACACAACTCATAATCTCGCAAATGACTTAGTATATTTTGAAAGGATGTGCAAAAATTGAGTTGTGCACTAGCACTACTTGCACCTTTCACGAAAGGTGTGCACTCCTGCAGTTCGAGTCTGGTTATCCTCCTTTTGAGCTTTGAGAGCACAGGATAAAAAACAGGGTCTCTTTCGAAGTTAAGTTACTTCTGCTGGATTGCGTCCGTCCGTCTTATTACTTCTTTTTTACACGCGATAGCAGTGTCAAAGCAAACGAAATCATAGTCGCGGTTGTAAATTTTTTTGCATCCTCGACATGAGTTTGGATGGGCTACAGTAGCAATTACAGTTTACAGTTGTAAAGAAGTCTATCAGGTCAAGGTATGGGAAGGTCTTTGCATTCTTTTCAAAGGTGTTGTCTCTCTGTCCTGCCTAAAAAAATGATTTTTAATGTGCAAAACAAATGCTCAAATTTTATTGCCGACTATGCGTTTTGTACAGTTTAACATTTGAAAACAATATTTATTTTATAAAGGTTTGATCTTGATGATATCTGGGCTATCCACTGTCACTTAAGCATAAAGCTCACAGCAAAACGTATGCAATGATGATTTGCTTAGGTAGTTAAGTTAAGACTAAAAGTTAACTGAAATGTTTATGCGAGTTTGACTCGAAATTATATAAAATGAGTATAATGTATAAGTGTAATTTAGCCTAATTTTTTACATAAGAAGAATCCAATTACAGCTTTTACGTGATTTCTGATTTGTATGATGAGCAAACAACAAAACGCAAGTTAATCTAGGGTGTGAACTTCCTCAGTGGTCTTCACAAAAAATGGGTACTTTTGGATGAAATTTCCCTTATTGAACATAGCAAAAAGTAAACGAACGACTTCCCGTAATGCTCATTCTCATCTGAGATAGTCATAGTCGAGAGCATCCACCATGTTTTTAATCCATGAGTTGAACATGATGACTCGAGTGAACACTGTGTACTTGTACGGATCGCAATGTCCACTCGCAGGATCTCTACTCCCGTAACTGACGATCCCCTGTTTCAAAAAGAGCAGAAACAAAGAATTCAACGTAATTAGTCATAAAATCTCCAGTCCTTAGCATAATTTACGTAAAGTAGAATCAGATTACAGAGTGCAAAAAATCGTAGAGAAGAGATGCACACGTGCACACAACACCGACCAATCTTTGCTCCACAACATAAAAAACCAACTACCTCAAAAGACGCTGATTTTGCTGTTTCCTAGTGTTGCACAGATTACACTTATCTGAAAATGCATGTATTTTGAAAATATACAAAACCTGGATGCAAAAAACATTTAAACTTGTGCTTTGCAGAATAAAGTTAATTTGTTGTCAGTGGAGTGTAATAACATAAGATATATGGCGTTTTGTGACGTCATCAACATTGACAGCAGGTTAGTGTGTGTTGTGGATTGTGTGTACTTGTAATGCATGTTATGATACATATGAGCGTAGGGCAACAATTGCAAAATTGCGAGTCTCTGAACTTAACCGGAGCAGATGTGGACTTTTAGTAAATACTAGACGTAATAAAGTAACAATATTATGAAATGATATGATAAAAATAGGACTCGCTGCATTGCATACCTGGATATAAAATCTACGGGATTTGGAATCCTCTTGAAAAAACAATCCACCTCCGCTGTCGCCTTCACAAATGGATGTGCCTATGCAAGCAAAAGACAAGCTTTCAGGATTTAAACTCCTGATAAGCCTTGCGTTGTGTTGTTGTGTATCACGTCAATTAAGTTTTTTAACGAAGCAACTTTGATCACGATAAGACATGTTCAAGGGCAAGGAGAAAAACTCACCATTTGTATATCCTGCACAAAACTGTGAGTTACTTGGATTATTGTTGAGCACTCTCACACATTCCTTCACAGACACATAAGGCAAACGCACTTCCCTCAGATCAACTGAAATCTTCCAGTCCTCAGACAACCCGTACCCAATTACCTAATTTTTTGCAAAAAATTCAACATTATCATTCTTGTTATATGATATTTAATACTAAAACAGGAGCAAACAACAATTTGACCGGCCGATGATTAATGTGCGCTCATCCATAAATGAAATTGTGTACATTCTAAGCTACAGAAAGTATTATTATTATTTACAGTTCCATAATTGCCTTCACTGAGTTGGTATCGTTCCAGTAACTGATTTTCCATGCTGGGGTAAGGCCAACATACTGGACGCACATAATCTGAGAGAATTACTGGTTTTTCCAACTGCATAACTGCAATGTCTCCTTCGAATTCCTTGTTGTTGTAATTCGGATGAGCTGTAATATTCGCAACCTATACCATGCAAATTATATTTAAGTCAAATACTGTAGATCACAACACAACAGAGCTTTGTAAAATTCCTTCCTATACTATAGTATCACATTAAAAAATTGAGCTTGATCGTCGTTTAGGTTATGGCTGTATCTGCTGCTACTCGCTCCCAAGATGATTTTGAACAGGTTCAAAGGAGCTGATCTCCCAGACGCATCCGCCACACAATGTGCTGCTGTCAAAACAACTGATCTACTAATTAAAGTTCCTCCACAAATGTACTCGAACGTTCCATTTCTTGAAGAACGATAGAGTACCACGTGCTAAAAATTAAGGAAAAGAAAAGTCATTGCGTGTTCGCAAAAACTAAGTCTAGATTTCACTGTCATTTTAGGAGTAAATAGCAATACCCATGGCCACTTTTCCGACTTGGTATTTTGTCCATTAACTATGAACCCTAGTTTCGTTTTGTCAAATAATCCACAATCTGTAAGAAAAATCATGAAGAAAGAAACATAAAAACACTTACAATCTTTAATAACGCAACAATGTTTATCTTTGCTGTTTCTTTGTTGTTTGAGTTTGCTCAACAGGATGAGGATCCTTTTCAATTTTTTATGGCATCCCAAGGAACAGGTCTTGCTCAAAGTATGAGATTTCAGTCAATAATTGTAATGTCAATTTTATTACCTAGTGCACACTCAAAAGTTCGACGGGGTGTCCAACGTCCACTGTCATCGCAAGTTTTCTCAGCATATGATATCGTAAAAGGCTTATAAAACGGTTTACACTTCATTATAGCCACCGTTCCTTCACTAGCGTCTCGAGTGCAGTCACCCAACGTGTTACTGGAAGTGGAAATCTCACTGACGTTGTCATCTTGGATTTCTAGCAATTGCTTCTCTGTTTTTGCACGACAACGAACATGCACTCCCTGTCGGACATTACATTGGTATGTCAAAAAGCTCTCTTATAGAGGATCCGCATCAAATTGTAATTAGATTGATTACTGCAGCATTACTTCAGACAAATGGAGGGAAGGGCATCGAATCTCTGAGGGCAATTTGCCAACGATTCTGTCATCATCGAATGGAGTAGAACTCGCCCGGGGAGGTGGGCTGGGTCGTGGGTACATAAGTTCTGGTTTGGCGGCTGTCACAACATGTCATAAATCATGTAACGTTAAGTGATATAAAAACGATTAAAGTATTTTTCATCAATTTTTCGTCAGAGACATTCTCTTCTCACCAATCCTGGGCGGTGAAGGTGGTTGTCGTTGTCGCATACTCGAACTCGAAGCACATGAATTGAACGACGCATTTTCTAAAAATGAGTCGCAAAAGCCTTTTTCCTCGAATGAGCTTGGACGGCACACACTTCGGCGGGTTTGATCATTACCATTACAAAAATCTAAGGTATCCACGCAAGTGCCTTCTGAATTGGGGCATGTGTATAGACCATTGCACCTGTAGTTCGGATTGTATGTATTAAAGCGGTTTTGTAATCCTTCCAATGCTTTGATTGTAAGTACCTGGTCGCCTTTAATATGTAATCCGCTGTCCCTTGTACCGAAATTAATTTTGTGGGTACTTTGTTGCTATTCATGGGTAGCAAACCAAGAAGATACCATCTTCCTTGAACTGATATAGTCAGGGCTGACCCAGGGTCAAAGTGACGGGGTACGTAGGTATTTTCCTTCGTTTGCCAGTTAACCCCTTTATGATATGAACAATGAAAAATATTATGAAATATATAAAAAATATGAAAACAATGAATGAAATCAACCTGTGTTCTAATTAATCGAACTACTAAAATTTCTAAAAACTAAAATAAAACTATTAAAATCCCGCACCAAAAACAGAAACTGACGACGTCAAAATTTTGATTTTGTTCATGTCAAAACGATCCACTTTCCATCCTTGTCTTGGTGAAATATGCAGGTTCCTCATATTTGTTAATTGTTCTTTGAGAAATCCCGAAAATCTTAGAATAGGCCGATCAGGTCGATTGTCGTTATTTGCCCCAAAACCCACATTAATTAAAACAAGTTTGAGAGTTTCGAAAACTTTTGAATCAATACAGATTGGGCGAATATGGTACGAGGAAGACATGGGAATTGGCTCTTCTAAATGTAGGATATAAAGCCATGTTTCAGAATTAAAGTTTGATCCTGCTTCATTTGTTTCGGATATTATTGGCTGAATGTTTCTCACCTGAAAATTGTAGAGAAATGTTTGACTTTTAAAGTGCGTATTCATTAATTTGAACCATACTAATTGCATTTACTCAAAACACGTACTTCGATAACTCTACTTCTATTTACTTTCCCGATATCCACTCCAATTCGATTAGGAGCTGATGCCAGCTTTAGTAAAAGTGGTGAGCCACCTTTATGAATATAAAAACAACGCCCGTAACCTTTTTGTATTATACCATATTATTGTACATTTAATTAATATTAAAGGTCTCTTTTTTCTTTCACTTACTTGTAATAACTGATGTAGGACTAATAACCACCGCACTTTGCAAATATTCCCATAGACAAGCATCGTTTCTGTAACCTAAAGGAACAGTCCATGGCGACTTGACTTCCGTGCTGTTGACGAATGGGTCAATCGTACCACATTCAACTGAAAAATGACCATTCAAACGATACTTTTGGGAATAATGTCCATCAAAATTCAAGAACCCATAATATATAATCAGTAAGTCAACTTGTACAATGAGGAACAATGGATTTTACCATTACGAATCCGCCGTCTCCGCGAACGACTTTCTACATCGACGCAAACACTGCACAAAAGTACGACAATTGTAATAATCCTAAAAACATTTAAAATACTACCAAAGCTTGGTTTAAAATAGCTCGGTATAGCACAGATTATGTTTAAATGACATGATTTTACATTTTGTTTCATTTTGCGCCATTAATGTATAAGACGATTTCAAAAATACTTTTCGCAATTTTCACTTTATTTTTGTATTGGTATGGTATTCACTGTTCACTGTGCAATGTTTCCTGAAGTGATGCAGGTTATGTTCATGGCATGGCGTGTGATAAAATAAGAAACTTCGCAAACGCTTGTATAAAATGCAAGTTTTCCAAGATTCTTAGTTGTCTGTTCTTAGATTTTATGTAGACTTGACTGTATAAAAATTCCCACAAATATTCCTTCAAATGTCATTTGTACTGGAGCTGGAGTGACTAGTTTTTGCTTCTTCCTATTAATGCAATCTGGAGAGAATCAAAAGCCAACGTAGACAACACCAAGTTTACATTAGTAGCCCTTTTCCACGTGTGGGATTCATAAAATGTTAGCACACCCACAGTTTATATTAAACCAAGTGATGAGTGCAACCACTTTATTTGCACTATTATTTTTATTCAGTTTGATTTGCTTGATTTTTTGTTACAAAAAATAACAGAGTAGTAGGCTCGATGACTTGAATACTTACTAACAAACATACATCCCCCTCATGTAATTAATTTTCATACCTGCTTCATATTGTGGAATCAATGTGAATATCATTTTTTGCTATCGTTGAAAATCATAATCCAGAATATCCACCAAGGACTTAACCCAAGCACTAAAAGCTCCTACTCGAGTGAACACACTGTATTTATTAGAATCGCAACGACGGGTTCCAGCAAGCCTCTGTCCATGGCTCACAATGCCCTATATGGAAAACATTTATCAGATCAGGTTCACCACGTTGACTTTCCGGAATCAACTCTTCGAAAGTTGTGAACAACGTTTCATAAATGAATATTTCATGAATTCTGTTACCTGAATGAAGTAGCGTCTCATCAAACCCGATTCTTGAAACAACATACCTCCACCACTGTCTCCGTCGCAAACTGAAGACCCTACATTCATATAAGCTCAAAATGAGCGACTTAAATTATTAACATGAATTAATCGGAGCGTCATAAAATGCAACAATGGTACTACGATGAGCAATAATAATAACATGAAGATTAATTATTATATCGTTTTACTTTAGATCGTGCTTACCGTTTGTGTACCCGGCACAAAACTGAGAATTGGTTTGTTCATTTTGCAGAACGTCAACACATTCTCTATAAGATCGATACGGAAGAGTGATTTCACGAAGTTGTGGAGAAATCTTCCATTCTTCGTATGTACCGAACCCGACCACCTTTAAATATTTGAATAACACTTAAATTGAAATCTTAATATGTATGTTGCAGTTACCTTACGATTTCGATATGTATTAATACGTATTCTTATATACTCGGCATGCAATGTATAGATGTTAATGTTATGTGAATGTGACTGATGTGTTAAATAAGTATAGTACCTTCAGTCTTCAGGTTAGTTTAGTTCTCAAGGTCTGGATTGTTAGTTCTGACCTGATCTGAAACGAGATCAGTTTTATGTTAATGGTTTAGTGCATTTTAGTTGTGCAGGACTGATGATACCGATACGGGTAAAGTTATATAACACATTTCGCAAAACACATACCTATATTATACACCGAGAGCTCATTGTCAATGTATCATAGTCAGTAAGCATGGTTTAATACGTTTAATCTTTAATTGTATGCACGAAGATAAAGAGTAGTGAAGCAGTTAAGCGTTTGTCGCACGATAATGTAGAACTAAGGCTTGTAATAGGACTTACAACACCAAAACTTCCTGTACTCAATTGATAACTTTCCAATCCTACATTTTCAAAACTTGGGTAAGGAAAGCAAGCTGGACGAACACTGTCCGAAAGGACAATTGATGTTGCCAATTGAAGCACGGCAATATCCGATTCAAACGTTCGACTGCTGTACGTTGGATGAATTGTAATATTGGCAATCTACAGAATGCATTTGGATTATTACAAAGGTCATTAATGTTCTTTAAATGAAGAAGTTTTTGAAACCTTGAGATACTGCGTTGCTTCATCGCTTGTATTCATGTCAAAGCGACTACTCTCCGTTCCGACTGCTACATTGAATTTGTCTACTGACAATACATTTCCAGAAGCGTCAGAAACACAATGAGCTGCTGTAATTAGGATTGATCTTGTAATTAAAGTTGCTCCGCAAATGTAATCAAAGGAATTATTTCGTGGATTTAAACGGAACATTGCAGCATGCCATGGCCATTTAGTCACTTTGGTCACTGAACCGTGCACAACGAACCCTACTTTGGCATCATTCGTCTTCCCACATTCTGGAGAAATTAAATTATTCAATAATCAATTACCTTTTAAGAATTCCAATTACAACTTTCACAATGGGATTATCTATATAAACGTTGTGGTTAATTCACCAAGAGCGCATGAAAAGCTTTGCCTTGACCATCTTCCAGAAGCACTGCAAATTTTTTCAGCGTAAGACCCAGCATTTTGTGGGGGAACGTAAAATTTTTTGCATTTTAGTACAGCCGTCATTCCAGTTTTGGCACGATAAATGCATTCACCATCAGCTATTTCTTTTCCATTGGCTGCTTTGCATTTTACTTCCACTCCCTATGTAATTTTATATTGAAAGATTGCATAGGTTGCATAAAAGCATGTAATAATCAGTTAATGCAAAACACATGTAATTCTATTAAAACTAAATGTTCATCTTATAACCTCAGTCAAATCGAGTGGTGGACATCCTTCCGGAATTTCCTCTCTGGAGTCTTCAGTGTGAGATGCTGTTGTAGTTGAAACTGCTAACATTTCCGGGGGTGGCGGCGGTTTGCTTGTATTTCTTACAGTACTCGCTTTCGTTACTACCGTCGTCAATTCCGTGGTACTTGGTCTTTGTGTATGTGTAGTTAAAGTTGTAGAAGTTGTAGTAGAAGCCATCGTGTTGATCAATAGGGATTGAGTCGTAGTCGTATTCTTGGTATTTGAAGTTGTGACTACTATTTTGTGAAGCAAAAACATGAACAATCATGATTATTGACATTATGGGCCAACAGCCAACAACAACCAACCCAACAAATCCCTTGAATTAGTACGTCATCGACAGCATAAAATATCAGAAGCATTATACCTTGTGAAACTGGCTTTTGAGGAATGACTGCGGTGCACTTTCGAATTTGGTTTAATATTCGAAAATTCTGAGCATTAAAAAGTATGCAATAACGTTTTTCATCATTTGAAGCTGTCGCATCAGAACCAGAACATATAGGTCCATTTTTGCAAAATTGTTCGTCCATTTTAACACAATCTCCATCCGAACATGTGTAAAAATTTGGACCGCACCTGGAAAGTCATATTTAACATAATTTCAATTTCGATAACTACCTATTAAGACGAGAATGAACTGAAGGAGACCTGAGACTCGCAGCAACGTATGCCATTATCCTTTCCATAGAATGAACCTGGACGCTAAATTGTTTGACAGCTAGGATTCCGAGCAGATAGAACTTGTCTTCGTGCACAATCACAAGCGCTGATCCTGAATCGAGATCTTTCGGAAGTGCATACTTTTGCGCACTTACTCCTTATTAGAGAAGAAACATAGAATTATAATTCAGTATACTAAATATGACTTCTTCTAAAAAGGACATTTCAAAGGATATTGATACCTCCCCATGTGAAGTCGGTGGTGATCAAAGAAATGTTTCTCTTGTTCCATGAATCAATTTTCCATCCTTTTGTGTTGATGGAAGTCGGCTTTAATGAAGTTTCATTGCTTGCGTAACCCGTTAAATATATATTAGGACTGAAAAGAGGATATGAGAGAGAAGCCGTGAATGCTTTTCTGTATTGTTGCAAAAGACTCAAATCATTGCATATTGGACGGATAACTGAAGACCACTGGAAACGTTCTTTAAAATGCAGCAGATACAGTTCTCCGTATTCGTCTGCCTCATTGTGATTATTAGATTTCAATGGGATTGGTTGAATTACTTGAACCTGTTTTGCATAAACTTGTATAGTAGCAGTGGCATAAGAGATAAGAGAATAGTAATTTATATTAAATTCACTTAGAATTACTTGTGAAATTTTGTTTTCATCAAATTTAGAAATGACTCCAAGAAAACTAGGTTCAGTAATCCATTGCGTTATGAATTCATGTGCACCTGGGAGTCATAGGGTTTTTCAATCATGTAAAATAGCATTGCTCATTAACTCATTAGTTTTTCATTCAATTCAAGTTCACAATAGTACTCTGGCTTACTTGTAATCACAGTATGTGGCCCGACAATTGTTGCACTTTGAAGGTACTGCCAATCACAATTGGGATCTTTCCTAAAAAGTGGGATTGACCATGGAGCCATGGCTTGTGCACTTGGAAAATCGCCTTTGTTTCTTGTTCCGCATTGTACAGCCGCTACCAATTCATAAGATTTTGAAATATAGATTCGTGTCAATTTGGAATCATGGGAAATTAATTAATTGATTTTGACCATTTAGGTGAGACCTTACGTCGTCGCTGACAATTTCCTGTATGCACGTGAGCACAAAGAATAGCACATAGCACAATAGGTCTCCAACTTGCTCTTAAAACCATTGTTAGTTTATTACTAAATGAAGCTGATAAAACGAAGCGCAAATAATTTGGACTGTCGTCTTCCTTTATGATTATGATTGAAATGAGTCTGCCTGGCGTAGCAGCGGTTGAGAATGTGAATGATATGATAATGTAATAAAGTATTGAATGAAGTGCTAATATTATTGGTTCTATGTAAGGTGAGTGTTTACTTCTGGACTTGGACCGGTTGAATAACAAGTTCTGCAGATTCAAGAACAGAGGTGAGACGAGTTTCAGAAAAAAAATAAGTCAGCATACAAAATAGCAAAAAGTCTTGAGAACTTGACTGAGCAACTACTATACTACAGGAATATTGAAAGGATCATACTTTTAGCACGAATTTTTTATCGTTTCTGGGAAATCTCTAATAAAAAAGTAACTGCGCCGGAATAATTACGTCCCTATGAAGTAATAGTAAAGCAATTTTATCAGCATCATTTTAATATGAAGGTTGAATGTCCATGATAAAGTTCAATTTACCTCTGTATATGGTTTAATAATGATATGATGATTGATGACATGATTGACAATAAACTAAAACTAAAAACCAGCACATTTTCCTGCAACTAAACATTAATGGAAATCAAGCTTTTTTACATAAATAAATCTTCACAGCATACAAAATTATTTATTATCATTGAACACTTGAGCTTACGCAGCTAATATATAATGACTTTTACAACTTTAATGGTTAAGCTAACGCTTTTTCCAAGTATGTTTAGCTCGAGCCCCATGTTGCCCAATCTTCTTTCTCTCTCTACGTCTTTTGTCCCTCGTGAGAAGACCAGCCAGACGCAATTTTTCTACATCAGCTCCTGTGGACAAAAAGTACATATAGGATTAATATTTATGTCTTCTTCAAAACACTACACGAAAACCAGTCAACTTCCAACGGGACAATTTATCTGAATAATCCATCCGATGACTAAGCCACAATGTAACGTTGACTGATTTAGTTCGAAAATATGGCACGCCGTGTATTTTTGTAAATATTTGTGGACCATGAGTCGGTCTATTGACTTAAACAACAGCCGTCACTTTGACCACACTATTGATGTTGCCAGTGAGAATGAACTTTGTATATAAAGAACAAAGCTACAAAAGATAGTCAACTGGCTTGAAGATGATCAGTTGTGGTCTCTGATCTTGTAACATGATTCTTATTATCTGTAATAGACTTATTGTTATTGTATAAGTATTGGCTAACACCGTTCTGGTGATAACTTACCCAATGCAGCTAAAGCGAGTGATATACCATAACGAATACTTCCAGCTTGAGAGCTTTCTCCGGGTTTTGGAGAAACCATCGTTCCACGAGTATTGGCTTCGACATCTACTCGACCAAGCCAGCCAACTAACTGCATTGGAAACAGGATTTGCTCCTTTGACTGTGTAAACTTAAAGAAATCCAATCCTTTGCCGTTGATTTTGAATTGACCAGTTCCGGGCATTGTGACTTTGATTTCACCCACACAAGTTTTCCTACGGGACTCTATCCAAAAATATACAATATTCAACCGGACATGTCAGAAAATACGATTAGATCAAACTCATTAAAAGCAAGACATCATATCATATCATACCTTCAATGTAAACTACTTTCCTTCCATCTGGTTCTAAAATTACAGGTGGTAATTCAGACAAAATATTTTGTTGAGCGCGAGGTTTCCTATAGATATTAATGAATTGTAGCTCATTATCCCGTTTGGGATGAGACGCAATTCGCTCCATGCATGCTAACCATTCATTGTACTGCTTTTCGTTAATTTTTTCCAAAAGAAGATTTTCCAATTCTTCGAGTGGTAACCACTCACTTCCCCCAAACGTCCTACAAAAGGTTTCCATTTAATAAAAGGTATAATTCGTATAATTTATGTAGAATCAAAATTTGTTTTTTTGCTTACGGGTCCTTGTCAGGAATAGTCGTTTCTTTGCTAGGACAAATTGCATTGAGAGCGTTGAGTTTCGTCACCATCTCCTATAAAGTATAGTAAATAAATCGAAATGTAAATTCTAAGTTCGATGTTGTATTGTTTATACAATTTTGGGTAGGTAACTGCAGAGTGTACTTTCACGTACATGAAGGAGATAATAGAAATTCGGTTTTTTAGTATAGAAGAACGGATGATGAGGTCGACCACTCATGTCAAACTGAGCACCCTTCTGTTTTGGATAAATTTCTTGTGGTGGTTTCATCATTGGACGGGCTCTCGGTGAATACAGACCGCTCGGAAACAAGTACCGAATCGCTTCCTGCACAATTCAGATGATTTTATTAACAAGATTTATTTTCCATAAAAGTAAAAGTATAAGGGATAAAACTTAAATCATTAATATATTACATTTATATCATTTTGAGTAAAATTCTCGGGATCCTTTCCCATCATATTAGCGAGATGACGACGACCAAATGTAAATTCAAACTCCGCCTTATCCATGAACTCCTCTGTAAGAAAACAAATAGGTTTGTTTGTGAATAGTTACGTTTTTAGCATATAATATAATATAATATAATACACCATTAAAAGAACTACAAAAACTATTATTAAAATTACTGTGTTCTTTGGCTCGGGTCAAATAAGCCCCCATAGCTTTGCTGATTGTGTCCCGTTGTCCGGAATCAGCCGAACTTTCGGTTTTGTCAGCATTACTTTCAGTCACCCCGTCTGAAATACCAACACTGGATTCAAAAGCACGTAAAAGATTGTTCACTGATGATTGATTCGCAGTTAGAATACGATATCTATTCAAAATTCGTAACATTTTTAGAAAATTTTAAAATTCAAATGTGCTTCGTCGAAAATAAAAACACGATGAGCCTTCGGTTTCGCCGAACAACTCCTTTTTACTTCGTGTTTTATCGTGCACTGCCACGCGAGTGGAAGAGATCGCTTCAAATAGCCACTTGGCTAGTATGCATTACAAGATTACAACTTGTAGACATTGTTTTGCTACAAAAGATGTAATTTAAATGATATTAATATTATAAATCAGTTACGATTAATGTAATAAGACTGCCTCTTTATCCAGTTCGAAACCCTACTTTTTAAGAAGGTATACTATTCGGCACAAGAGTACACAACATTGCATTTTAACAGTATACCTCACTGTTCCAGGTGCATTTTTTATCAGCTTCTAATACTAAAGATCGTTTTTTACCAATTAGGATAGGAACTAAGATTTACGTTTGTTACCGGATGACGTTGACGTAATTCTAATTGAAGACCATGGTCCAATATTCAATATAAACTCCATGTAAATGTAAACAACAGCTCTCACATCTCACTGCAACAGTACCAACAACGTTACAGGTACATCTACATATCCAAAAAATGTAGTTGTTGCTCGAGAATTGAAAGCAAATCTACTACAGTATATGTACAGTCATCTCATTTTCATTTTTCAGTTTGCAATTTCAAAAAATTAATTTTACGAATTTGTAACACGAACAATTTTAATTTGCATGAATGAAACTCCGGCCTGAGGCTTAATATTGGCTTAATATAGGTTTCATAGCGTCATTTTCCTAAACAGTGCCCAGCCCTCGCCTACCGCTGCACACCGAACATACTCTCTCACAACGTGTTCATAACCACAACGTGCTTATCTCGAATTTATTGACTAACCTCGTTTCGTTCAATTAATTTACAAAAATCAAAATGGGTAAGAACAGAAAGAATCGCGACTTTCATGGTTTACACAAGAAAAAGGTCAGGGAGGAGGAACCTGTGGAAGAAATTGAAGATAATGGCGTTGAAGAAGAAAGCGACGAAATTCAACCTCCAGCTTGTAAGTGTGTTTGAAGTTGAACCATTAATTTAATTAGTTAATTTTTGAAGATTTGTTGAGTGAATTCATTGAAGTGCTTATAATAAGTAATTCAAATTCAAAAATAAATTAATTAGCTGTGTTTGCGTTTAGTACCTGGAACGAGTACGGGTGCAGCAGTTGCGACCTCGGATGATGCATCTTTCAGTGCTTTGAATTTATCGGAACCTTTAACTAAAGCCATAGAAAAAATGGGGTTTTCAGCAATGACTGAGATCCAGGCAAAATCAATACCATTTTTATTAGAAGGACGTGATGTTGTTGGATCTGCGAAAACTGGATCTGGAAAGACGCTTGCCTTCTTAATTCCAGCTGTGGAACTTGTATGCCACAAATTAAGGTAACTAAAGCAGGATTATTAGTATTATGTTAAATAACTTCAGCTAAATAATGTTTCTTATGTCGGTTTGGTGGTGCAAAAAGTATCGACTAAAGTATGATTAAGGTTAAGGTTCACTAAAAACGATTTCATTTTGTTGCCGTTAAGAATGCTACCACGAAATGGGACCGGAGCAGTTGTAATTTCACCAACAAGAGAACTAGCCATGCAAATCTTTGGAGTCCTCAGAGAGATCATGGATGAGTTTCCTTCACAGACTTGTGGTTTAGTAAGTCCATCATTTTTACCTAAATAAAACCTGATAGTAGAATGGAATCCCAATGGTCCTAATGTTTAACTTTCACTAAAGGTAATGGGCGGCGCTAATCGTGCTGCTGAAGCGCAGAAATTGGCAAAGGGTGTTACTATTTTGGTGTCAACGCCTGGTCGGCTGTTGGATCATTTAACTAATACACCTGAATTTCTCACAAAGAATTTGCAGTGTCTTATTATTGATGAAGCTGATCGAATTCTGCAAATTGGATTCGAAGAGGAAATGAAAAGAATTGTAGCACTTTTACCAAGTAAGATTTCATTTGGCGTTTGAAACACATAGTTCTGTGATGATGATTTGTAAGGTGTAACATGAGTTCCATTGTTGTAGAGCGAAGACAAACTATGCTCTTCAGTGCAACAGCCACCAAGAAAACCGAAGAACTTACGAAATTAGCACTTAAGAAGGAACCCATTTATGTTGGTGTTGATGATCTAAAGGATAAGGCTACTGTGGAGGGTTTGGAGCAAGGCGAGTTTGTGTTCTTACTATAATTTATTAAGAACACCAAATGTCGTCAAGAAATATGCTTAAATATTCCTAATATTCATTGGCCGTTTGTGTTTCAGGATACGTTGTCTGCAGTCCTGATAAGCGATTCATGTTTCTGTATACTTTCCTTAAGAAAAACAGAAAACGGAAGGTTATGGTGTTCTTAAGTTCTTGCATGGCTGTTAAATTCTATCATGAATTGTTGAATTACATTGATTTGCCTGTTAATTGTATTCACGTAAGTAATTGTGAATTTATTTTGTATAGTTTTGTTCAATTTATGACATTAACCTGTATAGAAATTTGGAAATTTACTTTATTACAGGGGAAACAAAAACAAGTTAAACGAACCACAACTTTCTTTCAATTTTGTCAAGCTGATAGTGGCATTTTATTGTGCACCGACGTTGCTGCTAGAGGGTAACTTTTACATGAAATAGTAAATGGTATCGATAATATAGATTTTCATTTTGATGCTTATATGCGTTTCGCTTTTTTATAGGCTTGACATTCCTCGCGTTGACTGGATTTTGCAAGTTGACCCTCCAGATGATCCTAAGGAATATATTCATCGAGTGGGTCGAACAGCCCGTGGTGCGGAAGCCAGCGGCAAGGCTTTGTTGATTTTGTCACCACATGAGCTTCCGTTTCTCCGTTACCTGAAAGTAGCAAAGGTTCCAGTTCAAGAAATCGAGGTAGACTGGAGCAAAGTATCCAACGTGCAGCTTCAGCTGGAGAAACTTGTGAACACGAACTATTTCTTGAACCAATCAGCACGCGAAGCTTACAAGGCTTACTTGCGGGCATACGATTCTCACAGTTTGAAGGATATTTTTGATGTCTCCAAATTGAATCTAAAAGAAGTAGGGAAAGCGTTCGGCTTTTCTGGACCACCAGCGTGTGACTTAAGTGGATTGGGTAAAAGGAAATTCAAAGCTCGTGACGGGCGTGACAGCCGAGCAGGAGAAGGAAGTATAAGAAAAACTAAAATGTATCGACGAAACGAGTCTTATTGAGTTTATGTATAAAGTTTCCATTCGTGAAAGTTACAACTTTCAGTTTTTGTTTTGTTAAATACAGAAGTTAGATTTTTCATTTCAAACTTGACCACGTTTTGTTTTATGAAATAAAAATAATTCTTACTATAAAAGTATGTTTTATTGAGCATTAATTTATGTACAAAATGGCACGAGTGGTGTTCGATCTTAGCCGCAGGGATCAAGGAAAGTCGTCGTCCATTTGAACACCCAAATCAAAAACCCAATTTTTAAACGAACCAACTTTCGTGAATACGGTATATTGATTGGAGTCACAGAGTCTTGTGTTCGTATCTGGATTCCCGTGGCTGACTATTCCCTAAAAATCATGTACACGCTTTTAGCATTTGATTACAGTTCCAAAGTGCTAATGTGTGTAAAACGTCAGTCGTAAGAGTCGTATACTTGCAAATAGAGACGCGTGAGATGAGCGTCATCCTCAAAGAACATTCCACCTCCACTGTCACCGTTACACGCGGACGTTCCTTTATGTAAACGAAAAAAGCAGTTTCAGTTTTCTCTTTCAAAAGAACTTCCGTATCCTGATTAAACGAATTTCAAACACATTACAGAGCATAGTCAACAAAGTGACACTTTACCATTAGTGAATCCAGCACAGTACATTGAAGAACTTGGATGAATTTTTAGCACGTTGAAACAATCCGAATATGAAACAACAGGAAGAGAGGTTTCTCGTATTACTTTCGACGGCTTGCCTGTTTCATCTAAACCGAATCCTACTATCTGAAATGATCATTTTGAAGCTCATTTGTATTTGCTCATTTAGCTGTATTTATCGCCATGAAAAATGCAATTAACGCAATAATTTCAAACTTAAAAAAGCACTTACTTTCCCAATGCTTCCTGGACTCGTGTGTAACAGCTCAATGTGCTGGCTTGTGCTCGTGGGAAGGCAAGCAGGACGAATGAAATCATTTATCTCAACCGGGTGACTCAATTGAATTACTGCGATGTCAGCCTCAAACGTCCTGTAATTGAATGCCGGGTTCGTAGTAATATTCTTAACCTGTATAATAAGTTTAGTTGTAGATGTGAGTCATATCATATGTGAGTATCTTCATAGACAAATAAACCGAATTATTGATAAGGTTGACTCAAAAAATGGCTTTGAATTTTAGTCAACTCACATTGAAAATTTGTACATTCGGATCCTCCTTATTTTCATCAAAATCATTGGTGGCTGCTCCCAAAATGATTTTAAAGCTGTCAACCGATGCAGACTTTCCAGATCTTGTCACACAATGTGCTGCAGTAATGACAATCTGCTTCGAGACCAATGTAGCTCCGCAAATGTAGCTGTAGTTTCCGTTTGTACTCGGTTTTACAAACATAATGGCATGCCATGGCCATTTGGTTCCATCCGAAATTACTCCGTTGACAATGTGACCAACGAGATTCGATTTTGGTACTCCACAATCTACAGCAATCAGTAATCAACTGTAAGTATTTTATATTATAGGCTATTACATTAAAGTAATAACTACAGCTAATGAACCTAAACGGCATTCAAAGTTGCGATTTTCCAATGTCCAATGACCATTCGGTTGACACTTCTTTACGAGCGAAGTCGTTCCCAACAGAGGCTTGTAATACTGCTCGCATGTAAATTCTACTGTTACATCCGATGAAGCATGTTTGCAGTCTACAATTTGGGATGTTGTCGGGTGTCGACACGTCATTTGAACGCCCTTGAAAATATTAATGAAATATTCAAGTTCATTGTTTAAATCTTAACATGACAATGACAAGTTATTTTGTAATTGAAGATGTACTTTGCAAATTGCACATGCACATCACACTGCACTCTGCACTGCATGCAGATAGCTGCAGACTGCAGATGCAGAGTCTACACTTATTACACATTACACTCATTACTTACTGGTTTGGTACGTAACGCTGAGCAGGTCGAATTTCTTTGCGATGAGGAAGGCCTTCCTGAATTAAATTGGAACTCTTCATCGTCAAACTCCGTACTAGTAACCTCAGTTGACGTTTTCTTATGACCTAAATCCGCTTCTAAGATTGATTCAGCCCAGTTTGTAAAATTTCTGTCATCCTCTTTCAGGTCGGTACTTGGACGCATAGAAGCAGCTTCCACAGTACCTGCTGGATACAAGAATTACAAGATACAATCACAATCAGCATCATGAGAAAATATTAGTAAGAAACGCGTTGTAAGTGTCGTAATAATGATTAATGATACACGCCGCTTTTTTTTTACTTTGCTCACAATGCAGCCTCGATAAACCTTCCGTCCATTTTCCATCGCGTTGACAAGTGATTACACAATATGAAGTAGGATTCGGATTGAAAACATCATACTTCTTACACCGGAACACGGCCTTTGTTCCAATATCCGCTCCATCTCGGCAACTTATTCTTTCTTTCAATACGGCGTCTTCACAATAGACGACTGCTCCCTGAGAAATGAGACAAAAAATACAAAGTAAATGATTTCTCCATCACCTTTGTTACTACCAAAAAAAACCGTAAAGGAAAAAGCATTCACCATATGCACTTACATGAGGTGCATTTATTGGTGGACAACGAACTTCTGCTGATGATGCTCCAGATGAGAAATTAAATGTTTTCATTTGAAGCTGAAATGCTTCTGTTGATTTTTAAAGATAAAACATAAAAGCACAACGTTATGATTTAAGTTGAATTTGAAACTGAGATCATGTGCATGCATGATCAATTGATCAGTAAGCATGATATGAAAATATGTGAAAACATAAGCAATAAGCATTCATTCCACTTCGTCGCGATACCTTTAAGTTCAGGACAACGGTTACAATATTGTGAATACCGACGACATTTAATGGCGTCACAGTATTGTTGATTCTCGTCAGATGCATCATCACAGTCCTTGAACGTATTGCAAATATCACGTTGGTTGCTCACTTGCTGTCCATTATTACAAATGTAGGAAATTGGACTGTTTCTATTTTTCAGACACTACAATTAAGAATGTGTGTAAAGCATATAGAATAAATTAAACGAAATGTATCAAAAGTTTTATTACTGAAGGCCCTGAAGAAGCCATCTCAGCTCGGCTTTCATCGTAATTAAAGAAACGAAATAAAGATTTTTATAGCAATCATATCCCAGAGACTCCGTGACGAGAGCAGCAAGAAACCATCGATCGTTTTTCTTGGTCACTAAAGCTGACCCCTTTTGAAGACAGATATTATTGAGAATAAGACGTCTCTCGACAACTTGCATGTCAATATTTAGACGAAGAGAAATGTCTTCTTCCTGGAAAGTTTGTGGTGATTGCGGAGTTCCTGGGATGCTAAAACCCATCACTGTTGGTGACACAGACGCCAGACCGCATGGAGTTTTGGTGAGCAAACCTGCGACTTGTGAAGTATGAAAATTTGTTGTCAACTTTGTCCGACAAAAATCACTTCCTTTAAGGTGAAAAGGCGCTCTTTGAAGCTCATTCGTCTGTGAATTAAATCCTCCTAAGAACAATGGATTTTGCAGAAACGTTGAGTTCACTCCGGTGAAGTTTGCATGAGGCAGAGTTTCTATGCAGATTGGTCGGACTCGCGTTGAGAATTGAATTGGAGATTGCAGATGAACAAGCGCGTAGTCAAACTTGGAGTATTTTTCATACGATTTGTAATGTGGTTGAATACTTGAAACCTATATTTTTCAATCATTGACAGACGAGGAAGCTTTACGTTATTAATCCAGGTTCGGGTAAAATGCATGCAGTGGACAAAAAAGTCTTTGTCCTTCAACTCACCTTCAGAAATTGGGAAAAAGTATCTGTTTTTATGGATACTTTTGATTTGAGACCAACGCCTACCATGAAATTACTGGGTTTGAATCCAAACAAACTAGAAAAACTTTTCTGATTTGAAGACCATAAAAAATTTCCACCTGTATATTTGCATGCAAAACGATGCAAAGTTAATAGTCTATCATAATTATCATTGCATTTCATATCCTAGAAAGTCATATTTTGCTGTTCTTTTCTTACTCATTAATACTGTCGTGGGTCCTATGATAACACCATTGCCAAATCCTCCAGGACGAAAGTCGCATTGTGTCGAAAGGAAAAATATGGCAGCGGCCCAAGGCACTGCCGCCCGGCTGTCCACACCAGCCAGCGATTCATCAATCTTCCCACAACCCGGCGTAGAATACGGTTCACTACCGGTAGCACCACTTCTGCTGATTTGTACACAATTGCTCACAAAAACATGAAGCAAAATAATGTTCCATATTTTCCCTTTCATTTTCCTTTTGTAAGTTTTTGGGCTGTCCTGATTTGGTTGTAATTATGACCTGAAATTATTAGTAATTGAACAAAGTTTAACGCTTCAAAAGTGATCGGCTAAATACGATCATGGTGTCACTGTGTCAAACTAAAACTATATGTCGTTTTGGTTCTCTATGTGTAAACTAAATAAACTGGACAAAAGTTGTCTATAATTCTAAGCGTCCGTCTCTGTATCCGCCTAGGAATCAGATAATATTCGCAAAAGTAGGAATAACCAAGTGCATATACGACGTAGAAACAGTAATAAAGTTGGTTTTGGCACAGTGTAATGCGTGCAAATGTTCAGATTACTGTGGGAAATCTGAGGCTGTGAAGTTCATAACTTGCATGCACTGATGCACTAGTACACATCTCATATCTCATTATATTCGTCTTCACTTTAGTATTATTTTTTGCTACTGCTTCCTTCATGACGCAAAGTCATTTCAATTATCTGTCTTGCAATGTAACATTCGAAGACTGTATTACACTGTATGCCTGTATGAATTTTGACTAACATTGGGTCAAAGCAAGCGTTTTTTGACACAAAAAATATTATATTGAAGATACCCCTTACCTCCGGCAGTTTGGGACGAATGATTCAACAAGCAACAGCAAGCTCCAAACTTTGCAGTTTCTAGTCTAGCATGTAATCCTAATTACCAAGATTAGCAATCAAATAATGGTCTCACAATAAAATACACACACACTCGAGTTGAACACACCTCTTTTGCAAATATGATAAAATTCGCAATATGGTTCTAATTCATAGGAAAAATACGCGTGGAAAATTTTACCTTGAGAATGTGAGTGAATCTTCACTTCATGGTTTGGCAGTGTAACTTTTGTGCGTATACCCTGCAGCAAAAGTTAATGAATACCTCAAAGAAGATTGCAATGGGGAAAAGATCTCCGTATGCGATTTAAGTAGTAGTAGTACATAATATAATACCTTCTGGATTTTGTGATGTGAATGGGGTACCTCATCTTCGCTTTCATTTTGGAGCATTTTTTTCCCATTCCGTATCACTGTTCAAGAAATATCCAACAAGGAGTTCAAGACTCAGAACAGAACTACACAATACTCATCAGACTGGTTCCTATTGTGTTCTGTGTAACTCATTTTTCATTTTTTAATACTGACTTTATTGTTACAGGGGATGATGTTCATTGATTTTATGTATTTCCCATGAGCCCTGTGATATGATACTTTCGCGAAATCGAAGTCAAAAGACGTCATTCTGTATATCCTTCTCAGTCTGTTAAGACGTCATGTCAGTCAGTAATATCAATATTATAAAAAAAATAAATTCTGTACGCTTGTCTTTCTATTCTATGATATGAACGTATTTCCATGTGACCTAACCTGTTACCTTTATTGTAAAAGCTGTTTCGTACAATTAATTTTATGTATACCATCGTTTTTGTTGGACGCAAGGCACAATGGCTCTTTGGCATCAAAAGCAATTGAATGGCAATGCTGTTCAGACCACGGTGACGCAATTGCTATATACATGCATGACCGAATGATATAGTTTGCATAATATGAGTTCTGAATCTCATTAGTGTTCTGCAGTAATTTGCGTGGATAGACATGAAGGTTTTCGTCGGTCATTCGCATGCAATGTCGAGCAGGTCATAGTTCTAGTGTTTAAGCTCATAAGGTTGCTGCTTGCGCTATAAGCACTAACTTAGTTTGATTAACGTTCTGCAACAATTTATGACGATGTGTTTGAGTCTTCTGATGATGCAGCTGTGAAATTACACTGCACTGGTGCAACTTGCAAAAAAGCGAAGAAGCCAAATTCGTAAAAAGTTATAAATTGTTGGATCTTGGTCCAGATTCATTCGTTAAAAGAGCAAAAACCCTATTTATTTTGCATTTTCCTTGCACTCTTCCAGGTTCTTTATGATATGATGAATGAACAACACTTGTAAATCATTAAGGCACATAACGTGACGTGGATGATACCGGAAAACGGAGTGATTCTTGAGTTACGAGGAGACAACGGAATACGAAATGATGAATGTTATCAAAATGAACCAGGTAGACATTTGTTACGACAGTTGTTCCAAACATCATCTACTGAAAGATAAGACGAGGAAGAGGTAACATGAAAACAGTGAGCGAATCGACTTGAAAGAGAGTGCGATGAATGAAATGTACGGACCACTAAATGTAATGGGTTAATGCTCGTAAGTGGGCTGCTGTCCAATTTATCGCTCTTAACGCCAAATTTATGATATTGGCTTCGGTTGGCACTTTGCGAAAACTGGAACTGAATCTTCCTTTCATCCCGTTTACTCCTCACATGACATCACAGGTTCTAATCACTCCTGCCAAAATTCTTGGCACTTCACATTTTTATTACTGTATTATTATCATGAAAATGTTTACTACCAACACATTATACGCAATTTATTCAAAGTATCTTTTATTTGGTCCCAAAAATCATTCTCTTCCATTTTCATACACGCATTATATACTTTAACAACCCTTCGTTGCGTTCGTTTATCACACTTATCAATAACAGTAAAGTGTTATTTAATCTTATACATTTATAGCAAATATACTACAACTACAACAAACTACAAGAACAAACCAAAGCAGACCAACGACAGACCTTGATAATACTTGATAATATGATAAGATGATAACTATAACTAACAGTTGTCTCAACTCTCATCTCATCTATTTCATCTGTCTAAGATCTTAACCTCATACATTTATGTTCTAATATTTGTTATTTAACGTTCTATTATAGTAAAAGCTAAATGGTAGGCAATTCCAATTCTATCTGTAATTTTTTATAATAATTAATATCGCATATTTTTCAGTTGTTCTTGTTCTTACAAGTACAACTCCTAAGTACTCTACTTTTTAAGCAACGTCAAAAATCACATCATTTCATCGCGAACAGGAATTTCCAATAAGCATGTTGAAGATTTCTCATTATTGCTTTTCAGTTGTCAATCACTTGGAGACTAGACTTATAAGTTATGTTACTGAACGCGTCTACGTCATTAGTTAAGTTAAGGTCATCTTTTAATTACCTTAGAATAATCAGGTTTGATACACATGCATGCTATATACAAATATTACCAGTAGTAAAAGTAAATGTGTCCGAAACAAAAATGCACTGTTTCAGGTAACGAAAGTTAACTTGATAAAATATCGTAGAGAAAGCTATTTTTTCAAAAAGTTTGTCCTACATAATAATACTTTCAAAGGAGCACTTACAAATATCCTTGAATTCATCATTCATGTCATGACAGGAAAGAGAAAATGCATTAAAAAGAATAAAGTGCAGGAGGACGTACGGAAGTAGGAAAGAATTGGAAATTCATTCGACTTTGTTGAATACACTAATACTAACACACCGAAAAGTTTAGATGGCTTTTTTAGATGCTCGAGTTCTAGTAACTAACAAATCAAATACTGAAAAGGGTATATAAAGTAAGGAAGGGAAAAAAGTTTTTGAAGTTTATATCAAAAGATCCCGAAAAGGCGCATTGAATTGTAGGTCACACGTCACGCATGTCGCATATTAAATGATGAGGGACATTTTCATATCAGCACACCAGAGCAAGAGCAACCAAGTAAAGAAACCTTTATCATTATTCCTTGTCACCAAAGTGGACTTGCTATGGTCAAAAAACATTATTACAAAGGTTTTTTTTCAGAAAACTGTATGCAATTTATTGCAAACAAGTTTTTAATAACGTTTTTTATCCTTCTATTATTATGATAGAATGTTTCAGAAATTGTGATTTATGAGTGGCGATGCGTCTACCGACGATGTCGATCGGTTCCTACATTCCTTTGCATGCCGAGTCGATCACGATCGGTGTTCTGAGGTCCGTACTTTTTGAGGAAGGTGAGAGTGTTGTTGTACTCTGGTTCGTACACGTCTGGGATGTGTCCATTCGCTGCGACATTCCAAACCATGACCACCGAGGTCGTGCCCAGGATTCGACTTTCGTAGTCAATCTGGGAAATCGAGCGTATAATCAGCATTGACAAACGTCACATGGTACAACACAAAAGTGGAATTGACCCCGTCACCTTTACAAAGGATATGTCTTGTCTACCCTTTTTTCATGTGACAAGGAGCTTTTCTAAACTTTGGGAAACTTACCAGCTGTCGGAAGAAACCGACGTTCGGGCGGATCACGGGTCGTTTCATCTGCAAAACAAAGCAAACAACTCTCGTTACACACAATATATTTATATTGTATATACAATCTTCTTTTAAGCACTTTACGAAAGTCGACTTTCTTTCTCTCGTGTTATCGAATTGAAACGACAGTAAAAATACTTAAAAGCTTGTTTTCTCGTTTCCCATTGTACACACGCTTTTGTGTGTGTGTGGCATGTGCCGATGTGCACAAAACGCTGAAAGGTTGTATGGTCCATTACCACTGAAAAATATCGGCTATTCAGAGTACGTACACTATTTCTAAGTACTTTTGTTCACTTCCTTGTTCCTTGTTTTCTATTCCTATTTTCTAAGCAAAGTGTGTATAGCGTGGAGAATTATCTTCAATCGTTTATACGGTTCACATTGTAAGAAGTAAGATTTGCAAGATACCGTTTTTATTTAAATATCATTATTGTAAATAGCTTTGTTAAACTCTTTGGTACTTGAGTTCGATCTTGCATTTACAACATTTGAAAATAAATGCCAATCGGATACCGTACTTTTTCAGTTTACTTTACTTTAGTCCTTTAGTTATTATTCTTATTATAGAAGACTATAAGTTAGAAGACGGAAAGTTTTGGTGTCATTTGTTTTTTAATATAAATCTCTTTGTTCCAAATCTTTTATTAACTACAACATAAAAGATGAAACATCAGCCTTTTTATTTTCCTTTCTATAGTTGGCTTGGACTTTTCTAAAAAGCGTTAACAAAACACTGCATTTTGCTTTGGCACAAGAAAGACTGAAGATGTTGGAAGAACAGAAGAAAACAATGTGCCTAATTTTCATTCATTTGCATAAAATCCGACTGATATGTTCAATGGTACGAGACTGTCTGGAAACTTCGAAGCTTGGATCCTGCCCTTGTCGTTTAGTTGCTATTCGTTTGTTTTCACAAACAGTAGTTACTCCTCATTCGTCCTACTACAAAACCGCAAACGGTTCCCGAATGCACTGCCATTTCACGACATCGTAATGCTCCTAATGCTATAGACTGACGTTAACCTTGAGTTGTAGGTAAGTTGAATTTCCGTAAACTCATTCAGCGTCTGTCGCATAAAAAAGTCTCCTTTACGCAAATTCTAATTCGGGTCTGGGGCTCCGTTGTTTGGTTCCTTTCTCGCCTTGTTTGAAGTTCGAAACTGGTGATAAAAGGGATATAAGAAACTACACGATGTTACCGCGTCTAGGGTTTTTATGCCCATTGACTCAGCCAGTTTACGACTCAAGTTTAGAAGTTTGGACCTGCCCGAAACCTATTATTGTCCAACGTGGTAAACCACCATAGAAAATGCTAATAGTGTCTCTATCACGCAGGGAAATTAAAAGGTTGTCTCCCCCTGTTAACCTCGATTGAACGGATTGAGTCTCCCTTCTCTTTTTGGCTCCATTGTATTTGTGTATAAAGAGTCGACACAACTTGGAACAACGATAACGACAGATATCTGAGCTATTACGTTTTCTTCTTCGACTGATACGAAAATGTACTGTACAGATTTATACTGCGGTAAAAAATGGAAAGCTCAAAATAAACAATTCGCAAACAAGCAAAGCAGCTCTTTGTGACACTGTGTCCATGAAATATATTTACATAGTCTGATTCTGATATGACATTATGAAGCATTCTTGGTTGAGCAAAAATAAGGATGTTGCTTGGTTTGTGCTTGAGTTGTGATATTTTGAATTCAGGTCGCTAGCCAAAGTTAGTGCTAACAAATTTTCTTTGGCACATTGAGTACAAAACCAGAGATACCAACAATTTTTGCAGCTTCTTTTGCAAACTTCTTGCTAATATAAAACTATAATATATACACTGTGAAGGCATGGCTTGGAATATAAAATGGTGTACGATATCTGAAGTATTCTTGGGAGATTTAAAGTGATGACTCTGATGAGCGACAATGTGAGTTTGACAATGTAAGAAATGACCTACCTTGACGTGTTGATAAGCCTTTCGAAGAGTCATCCTCTTGTATTTGATCAGATAGGCGAGGCAAAGAGATGCAGAACGGGACACTCCAGCAACACAGTGAACCAAGCACTTGCCACCTCTTCGACGAACCTCTTCAATCTTGTCGGCGATGCGGTCAAAGTAGTAAGCCAAGTTGGCATACGGAGAGTCTTCAATGTTGATTTTGATACATTCCAGCTATATAGAACATAAAACAAAGTTTCAAAGAATGTTCTCAGTTCCAACTTCCAAGTATTCGAGTCGGTGTGTGAGGTACATGAAAAATTTCATAATTCTAAGATGCTGGCAGCAGAAACCGACTGTCGCATTCAAATTTACGCATTCTGTCACATTGTCACTGAACTGGTTGTAGTCCGAGTCCGAGTGCAAAAGTACTAAAATTACGCTTCGGCTCGCCAGAATTGGCGACATTCGAAGGAGACCCGTTTCCTTTTGCTAATATGTGACTAACCTATACAAGTGACAATATACCTAATCCGGTTGCTTTATTGCATGTCACGTAAAGTCTCAAAGGACTGTGAAGGAAGTTTCGAACGTGAGCTGTACATCTCGATTTTCATATTTTGGTTGAATGTCTCGTATAGGTTGGTTGTGCAAAAATAGAATTTTGCAATTTCCACTTTCATGCCACAGGGGTAAAGGTGGGCAAGAATTGGTAAACTAAGCAGGAAACGTTGCCAGGAATGCGAAAAAATTGAGAAATTCTCAATCATGAAATGATAACTACGCAATGACCCTTTCGGTTCATTCCACTTTTGCCCCGGAACAGAATACTACGTCGCTTTGTATCAAAAATTCTTCCTTGGCAAAGTGAGGAACATTCCTAATGTTTGCACGCTGACGACATTGCATTACGAAATGCAAAAAAACACACGGGCCAACGTGTGTATACGACTTGACTTGCGACTTGTATGGAATACGTTATAGGTGACACCCTCGCAAAGGAGTCACATTCACATTGCTCGGTGCCTATTTCATGTTCCTATTGCTGCATGCGTTTGCTTTACTTTGGCTTGCGACAACAGTTCTGAGTCATTCGAAAAGATTGTGAAAAGACTGTCGTATTCAGATTCAATTTAACTCAGCTGAGAGCAATGCTGTCACATTCAACTTTGCTATTCTCCATTCTTTCTTTCGCCATTTGGCACTTGACTTTCATTTGCTCACAGCAGTCGCACTCACAGCAGCAGAGCTTGCTTTTTACAACATGGAAAGTTTTTTGGGCTTCTGTGGCTCTTTAACTTTCACACGCGGTCCTTTCATAAACATCCAAATTCTGATCTCCGCCCGATTTCAACATATCTGATGCGGAAGCACTGAAACACGATCGAATCCAACCTTTTTACTATATATACAAAAACGTACTAAAATGTTCAATCGTCAACCCGTATGACTGCTGTGTAGCAACAACTACCATTCTGTTACGTTACGTTACGACACATTTGAAACTTGAAAAGCATGAGCAATTTTTTCCTGATTCGATTTTGAACGTTTGCCAAAATATGCAGTGGTGAAGTGATTCGCTCGAGATTTGTGTATATTTTGCCACCACATAGAAACAAGAGCATTTCAAACAGAAAAGACGAAGGAAGTTGGAATTTGGAATGCCGTGCTACGTTGTCCGACTAGAGAACAAACTATTTGGACTAAACACGTGTTCTCCGACAAGCATTTTGGACCTTGGACACACAACGCTGCATTTCTGAGTTTTGGAGGAAACAGGAAAATGCATTAGTTTTCTTCCTCCGCTTCGTCATGTCATGAAAAATGCAGTAGCATTCAATCTCGAGGAAACAGAGTTTCTGGGTTTCAAGCGGATGGAAATGGTTGCGTCGCAAGTCGCCTCGATTGCTTCGTTGTAACAAGCAAAAAGCTACAATTTTGTGATTTCCGTTTCTATTCAATCTAAAGTAGGAACCAGATGGTCAAAACAATATCAGATTACACTTTACCTTATCGATGAGGAGGTTTGGTAGTTCAATAGTGACATTAAAAATGGTTGTGATGCCCAGGTCTCTCAGCTTGTTAACTTTGATAGCCCTTGCTCCGCAAAGGTAAAGTCCTTCCGTGATTTCATGGATTTGGCTCATAATGTCACAGCCTGTGCCAGATCTAAACACGAGAAAGAGACAAGACGAACATTGTTAGGATGTGTTCAGATTAGAATCACCCCGTCTTTTATATTAGGAAATTTTCTCAGCAACGAATTCCTGACACGCAAAGTTTTTTCTGCTATTTTAGAGCGCGGGCCTATTTTAAAACGTGGGTGTCTATTTTGGATTACACAGAGTCTCATTGTTGAAGGATGCGATACATTGATACATCGCATCGTGTGCGTCTTGTGTGAAATTCCTTCTACTCCTTCTAACCCAATTCAATGCATGAATGCACTTTCAGGTCCAAGTAGAGCAAGCTTACAAACAAATTGGGGTACTACGCGACAAACAACGGGTATTTCAAACAAACACAACGAGGAATCCGCGAATCCCTTCATCATAAAATATTTTAAACATTTAGGCAACCTAGTTTCATTTATCCAATCTCAAAAACTCGGGTTTCCTTTGAATAATTTAAACGCAAGTCTTCGATTCAAATACAGATTTTGTAATAGTAATACAATAACTAACTATTTCGTATACATTTCCTTTTTCTAGACCAAATGAATAAGAAACGAAAACTTATGTAACGATTAATGATTAATTACTAATTCTGTGCTGCTTATTTGATAATCTACTTTAATACTTCTTTAATGCTTTCTCCTTGGACCCCTCCTTTTTCATACGTCGATAAGCCATAAAAGGCAACGCAAACGCAAAATACCGAAACACGACGACGTAAGCGAACTAGTTTTCAAAATATGTAGCAGTAATAAATATAAGACAAATTATTATAAACGAACGGCGCCTTTGTGATCACTGTAAGACAAAAGCAATCGTAATAGCTTTACAAACTAAAGATTATAAGACGAGATTAGCAGATAGCCCAGCTACACGAACACAACACAACCCGATGCCTTCGAAAACCGATAAATTATTACTAATGCATCACCACAAACTTTATCATAAGACCTGCCAAAACTGCGCACAATCAAAGTTGTGACATGACATGACAGAAATGCAGCTTGCAAACGGATCCAAAGCATGAACGCTTGCTCAACTGACTAATGGACAATGGACTATAAAGTTAAAGTTTTGTGACATTGTGACTGCACTTACACTGCAAGCGGTCGACCATCCCCGGATCCGTTGATTGGAAGCGCGACTGGCGTTGGTCTGAACCGTTGTTGTTGACCAGGCAATGCGACTGGAGGAAGTCCAATGTTGCTCATGGTCGGTGCTGGACCCATTCCCGGACTGCTAAACAGCCATCGACGATTCATCACATCTAATATAGCAAAAAAAAACAAGTCATCCAACATCAAAACAGAAAACAAAATTAGCTACGCTGTTGTCCAATAAACGTGATTTTTTACGATGTCCGTAACTCCGCATTCCTTCATTTTTTATTAGTTTTTCAATGACGGAAGAAAACCTCAAAGGAAATGGTCATAATTTAAAATACTATAAAACTTGTACCTTTTCTTCGTTTATCACCGTCTGCCATGATTCTATTGTACTATTTACAAAGCAACCTTCATCGAGCTATTGATTGAACTACGCTCAAAACTAATAATAAAATTCCAAGGTTTAGCCTCACAATAAAATACTAAACAATTTTTTGCGGTCCAAAAATACTAAACACGCACACACAACCGGTGCAGCACCTCTTAGCAACTGAAAGGATGTGAACTTTTACTACGTTTATTAATGCGTTACTTGTCTTTTGGGTCGTTATAACGATTTGTCTCATCCGTTTTTGTCCTTCAGCAACCACGACATCGTAAAATATTTTAACATTCATACACTTGGAGTGTAATGTGATATGCTTCTTAACATGACATGTTTGGATGAGATTATGACTGATGCTTTGTGTTCATTGATGAAATGTGGTTTAAAGGATTTAGTTTTATTATCAACTATCTGCTTGCTCAATGTTTATTGCTATACAACATGAAGATTATAGACTGTTCAATTTGATTTGATACGCACGAGGCACTTTTTTGGCGAATTTGTAGCTTTTAATACATGTTTGAGCAAGCAAATATATACAAATATCATTTAATGCGATCTGTGATGTATACTACATGTATGTACATATAGATTAGTGTACAAATGCACTGTTATTCTTGATGAAGGTTACAATTGAACGACAGGTTCGAGGTCGTTTTGTCAGTAAAATGTCAAAGGTCAACGAGGAAAAGACATTGGAAAATAAACTTACCTATTTCTGCCATGATGACACAGCTGAATGCAGCACTCTTATCAAAAAAGTATTATAGTTGCAACGAAAACGATTCAAAATTAATAAATCTTCCCAAAAAAACGGTACGACAGATTCGCAAGTCTTTTTTCACAGTCTACGTACATAGGATGGTTCACTACGTGTAACAACGTGTTTCACTTTTAACAGTTTGTTGCCAACTGACGAGGAAATTCGATACAGTACTTCCGTGAAGTGGGCAAAGTAACGAAATGGGTTTTATGACGGGACTATTGTATTCTATTGTAAACCTTTCCAAATCACGTTAAAACATTAATCACAAAGTGGTTAATACATAAGGTCAGAATTGGTGTAGAAAGCTAGCCGTCCGAATATCATAAATATAAAAAGAAGGCTATTCTTTTTGTTAAAAGTCTTGTCTTTGAACCAAAGTTAATGTATACCTTGCGGCTTTCTCTTTTGCTTTCTCTTTGGCTTTGAAGTGCGACTTTTTCCAGGAAGAATAGAGAAAAATACTAGCTCTACTTGCTTTGACTTTGTAATTGACAGCTGCGGAGTAGATAAAGAACGAGGAGTGAGGATACTCAACCCGACGATCCGAGACGGCACAACTACTCCAACTGATTTAAAAGTGGAAAGTAGTCCCGGGTTTTATGCAGAGAGTAAGAAGTGCTTGTGCTTGTGTGTGGGTCTTCGTATGCCGATTCTGCCGATGTGATTCCGAGTCGAATGGATTTCTCCTTTGTGGCACTAGCACTTAATACACTGCTTTGCTTGGAGACGAATTCCCTCTTACCTTTTTGCCTTTTACTCCTTCTTCCCCGTTGTTCTTCTGTCCTGTTGCATGGTTACATTCATTACGAAATAGTGGAATAGATGTCTTTTTAGTAGTAAATCCCGTATAGTAATGTGGGCTTCGAATTCTCTTTGCTATTCGATTCACCTTACGAGTCTTGCGACGATATGATAGTTGTTCAATGCTTTCTATGTAGCGTTTGCAAGTTTGTATTATTAGACTTTTATAGGCTTTGTGATTTGTAGAATAATGGAAACTCATAAAATAGGGTACTGTCCGTACAGTGTTCTAATTCCCTACGTAGGAGACACTATAGAAGATAGAACCCAACGCTCATGCATTGTCTCCATCAGTCAGTGTCTTCGATGGTGTCCCAATTGGGATTTTTCTGCCAATTTCAGAGCTGTAAGCCTAGGATTACTAAAGTTGCAATGACAAAAATCAAATGTGAAAAATTCTCGTATTTTCGCTGGATACTGCATTAGTAAAACTACTGCAGAGGAGCTCTTCTGGACTTTGCTGGAGCAGCGTCAACGCGTCTAGCTCACTCGAGCGCAGTTTTTCACGTTAGTCACGTTATTTGTTTCTGCGTAGGAAGAACATCAATTGAGTTGTGTGTTTGCACTCATTTTCTGACACTGAGGAGACGGCAGGCCAATAGACTCGGGAAATATAGTGTAACAAGAAACAGTATAATGCTAACGTGTACTAGTTACAGCTACAGCAGGAGAAAGCAAAAAAGAATGATTGATAGTGCAATGTAATTAGGCTATGCACGCACGCTGTCGCATTGACAAACCCATTTGAAATAATAATCAAGAGGCGATTTAACCAGGAATTCTCTGACGTAGTACGGAAAAGGTTAGGTGAGACTTTGATTGTGTGGGGAAAACGGGGAATTTTGCGCTTTTGCAGTAAGTATTATAGTGACACTTTGGTTTTTGTGGTTCCAAGTTCCCACGTATTAGTGCGGGAGTACAAAACCTTGGCACATTCCAAACTTGACTCACGTCGAAAGGGGCTGAGTATTTTTAGCTTCCGCTGCCGATACCCGCATTCCTCATCTTTGTTTATCTGCACTTGCCTATATGCCTCGGAATTCAGTGCGTTCTTCTTTTTTCTCTTTTTTTTTTACTGCTGACTTCGTCCTCTCCAGTTTTTGATGCCGCTACTGCCGTCTTCCACTCACTATCCTGTAACATGTATTGACATTTGCGTTTTTGTTTTGTCTGTCTTTGCTGGTTTCTTTATATCCGGCTTGGAACAAAAACTCATTGAAACGAGTGCCAGCCTTTTGGTTTTCAGTATGCGCCTTGACTTCATGGTCAGAGGGATGAAAAGTCAAAATTATTGGCAGTTTTAAGCACTTTTACTCTTCTTTTTCTCAAATGAGTCACAAAACTTTTAAACCGCATGTCAGAACCATGTCGAAGAGAAAATGAGATTTTACATAGAGAAAGGTCACTAATATTTTTTGGCCTTCAACCTTTTTCAAGCAAAATTCTCCAAGTCCAAAAATGCCGTTTATGTTTCAAACCTACTGTTAATATTAATTCATTATAAATATTACATATAAAAGGAGAAAGTCATAACCGGCCTTTGTTCATTTAAAATAATATAATGAACACAGTATTACACATTGTAAACTTGTTAATTATCTTTGCAATGTCAGCGCAATGTCAACACTATACAGAATGGCGCGTAATAACAATAATAATGGAAAATTGACATGGTGAGTGGTGATATATGATTTTTTTCAGGTGGACAGAAAAACACAGTACTTTTCCAAATTCAGAAAACATAGCATTGTTCTTGTTCCACAAATAAACCAGTCTAGCATATACCACCATTGCATCCGAAAGGTATTCTTGGTACTAATACGAATTCACCCTTGCACTTTTACGGGTACGGCACATCATCGTAGGAGATTGCATGCAGGAAGCAATCTAACAAATAACGTACTAGTCGTCTATTGAACAATTCCGTCGATTTCGCTTTCCATTTGTACAAATGTGGTACACGAGGCACAAAACCCAAGGCTTCATTTTGACAAATGGATTTTGCTCAATTTTACTTGAAAATGTTGGTAAACGCGTCATTTTTCTTCAACTCGTAAAGGACAAGAAAACTTTGCGTTATTAAAATGAATGTCACGTATTATCAGCATTATTTTTGTGTCATTGAAACGAACGATGAAACTTTTGTCACCTTTCACCTTTTGATTTAAGCCGATGCCCCCCGGTAGACTTGAAATGACCTTTAGAGCAGGGACGCGGTTACATTGTCACTGACGTTTAGCTAGAGTCAATGCCAATGCTAACTTGAACAAAAAGAAAGTCGTAGTCTCTACTATGCGAAGCTTGTCAAAAGTTGCGTTTCTGTTATGTATACATAACATGTCGTGCTCACAAGAAAATGAAATCACAGGCCTGGCTAGTGACAGAAAACCTGTAGGTGTTTTCAATACAGGGTACAGTTGAATGAATATGTGTTGCCAATTTGGCACATATCGTTTACCAGTTTACATTAGGATGATTAGTTGTGGATCGTCAGAGACATACGAGGCCAGTTGCTTTTAGTATTGGGAAGTTCTCACGGAATGTCGCTTTTCATCTGTCTCATGGCCTTGTAAATGTTCAAAGGAATTGGGAAAAGAAAGAAAGAGAAAAAAAATCTGTCAATTTTATATAACTCAAGCTGAGGCACTTATGTCATCGAGGGAAAATGAGTCGCGGACCACACGGCTTTCCCTTTGACTCCATTGTGTTGTGAGGTGACAGGTATCCCGTGGAGTTTTTGTTCGTTTCTTTTTTGGTAAGATGGGTCGAGTGGCTGCGACAGATTGGCCAAATGTCATAATCGATTTCATCTCCTGAAAATGTTCCCGTTTTTGGAGTGGGTCGTGCCATGCACATCCTGACGTGTCTCTGCAGCCGGTAAAATTATATTCCTTGCCCAAAGTCACCTTCTCCACGTGAAACTTCAACGTGTTCACACATATTATGAAGCAGTAATAAGTAATAACAGCTGAAAGTTCTGCAATAGTTCCATGTTATACGTGCTGACACTTTCACCATCCATCCATTTCTCAAAAAGTTTGTGTCTCTCTGGTATTCTTAGAAAGGGCGAAGGTAGCATACGTCAGGAAACTGACAGTTTTCTTCCAGAATAGCACACGAACCAACAATCTAATAATCGCACTCTGGATGTGGAACTTTGCTCAGCACGCGAAAAAGCAAAAGTCATTCAAGCATTATTGAACATGGACATTCTTACACAGACAACTGTATGACTTTTATTCATGCAAATCTTGATATCTTAGCGCATCTGTCGCACACCTGGAGGTATTTGGTACCTTCACAGGAAAAAAAAACTTTGTGAACAACTGCTGACGTAAATTCATATCTCCGTTCTCAATGCAGCAAGTTAATACATGGTATTATTTCAATAAAACAGCAATGCCAATTGATGCATGAATTTGCTAATGTTTGCATAAAAAGTATTTATGTTTATTCCAAACCACTTTACTTAGATCACTTAGATGATGCCATTTGTGTTGACTACTGAGTAAGAGTATGAGGTCTGCTCGTTTTGTGTGTGAGGAAATGTTCTTCGTTGACGGGTACCCCCGTGTCTGTGGTGCCTTCAGATAATTATTAGCAGTGAACTGGCAGTGAAACGAGACGAGATCTTTTTAGCAAAGGATAAATATATGCTGTCATGCTATCTTTTTATGACAAAGATACGAATATAGAGCAAAATACAAATGGACATAAAATTATAACAGTTGTTACAGTTTACAGAAGTTTAATGCATTCCTGCCGCCTACTCATGCTCAGTAGACACGACAGGACAGGATAGAAATCCGCAACAGAAACAACACGACTCTTTCCTAATGATCTTCCAATTCCCTGCATTTAATGATCAAATCAAAATCAATTTACTACCGAAATCTGAAATCAATATCGGGTAACCAAAAAGTAATATAGCATGGTTTCACTTATTCGACTCTTTCGTACGTCATCATAACTCATCACTGTCATCACATCTTCACATCAGTATCAGTGTTTGCCATTGATCAGTTTACTCACAATTTGTCAGCAGTCCGCTTATACACATGCATTATAAGGTAAGTTAGTGTATTTGAAAGCTGCATTATTCACACATTTTGCTGTAGAGATAGACTTCGTAGAGTCTCGGATTATTTCACTTAACAGTTTGCGTTTTTCACAAGACTTTCACAATGATAATACTGTTCATCAAACTAATCGCTAGACTAACTAAACGTCTGAGAATTTGAATTATGCAAGATTTTAACATTTTCAAGGACTAAATTGTAATTTCATACAACACAAAAATGCGAAAACTAAAATTATTATTACATAAATTAAAGGCTTTTCCGTTTCAATCCTTCACGAATCACAAAGGCTCAATATCGTCAATTTAATAGAAAAATCACAAATAATGAAGTGTAATGTAGTTTAAATTAAATCACAATTCAAACAAAACTTCAAAAACCAATACGCGCATATACTCGCGAGTTTCCGAATGTCCAACTTAAGTGAAACATTTGTACTTGTTTTTCATGTTTTAATTATTCTTAAAACAAATTCCGACTTGGAGCTTAACATCAGAAATATAAATTACAGAATGTAAAGAATGTAGAGAATTACAGTGCATACAGAATGACTTAGGTCAACACACAAATTATAATTATAATTATTGTCATTGCAATTGCTTATTATTAGTTGATTATAATTATAATATAGACCATTTGACCATTTGTTTCAACGAAGGGTTAAGTTAGCTTACGTAACAACAAAGTACAAACTGAATGTCGAATGGACACCTTTAAAATTAAAGGGCTTGAAAAGCAGAACAAACAGGAACGTCCTTGTTTTTGTTCATGCTCGTCCAAATAACATTTACTACATGCGTTTCCATTTTATTGGGCTCTTTTACGTCCTCCACGTTTCCTCTTCTTTCTATTGCTGAAAAAACATAATAAAAATGTAATTGTGAATGGGTGAAGATTCGGGTTAAAAGTAAGAGCATGGTTTTAATGTTTCGTTCTTCTGGAAAGAGCGAGAAAAATAGTGTAAAGTTTACTAAAGGAGGTCTCTCACCGTCCAAATATTTGTTCCCAAATGGTTGGTTCAATAGTTGCTTTCGGCGGATTTGCATTCTCAGACCAACATTCCTCTCTGCCCTGACACTTCTTCAGTCGGATGAGTTGAGTTACCATCCAGTCTTCATGGGCGGCTGGCAATGAGCCAATTACGTTCTTCAGTTGATACGGATCTACATCATAAGAATTTTGAGTGTTAAGAACTTTAAGAACGAAGCATATCTTCATGTTTCTTTTGGCAAAACAAGGTTTGCAACTTTCGCATGAGTCTCCATTTTCGGCTAAACATAACATACGAGAACCACGACCTCATCCGCAACCTGCAACTATATATCAATTCGCAGCTGTCGCTTTTGTTAGTATAAATTCTAAACTAATATTTCAGAGAAAAGTAGCGAAAAAAAAGGTGTTATGATAGTTAAGGAGTAAAAAAAACTTGGAGAGATCATGTACCTTCCATTAAATTGAAGTACATCTTAAACCCCGTAATAAACTGGCAGTACAGGTAATTATGAGTAGCGTTGACGGATCGAAGACAAGAGTAGGTGTTGTTGTTTGAGTTCATGCAGAAGCAAAAGGAACCTCCTGTCCAAAACGGAGCGGTGCGCCAGTGATCATTGTCATGCCAGAAGCAATTCATCTTCTCTTCTGTACCACACGTCTCAGCCTATATACAATAACAGGACAATGACGTCAATCCAATTAGTGTGAATTTACAATTACATGGTTTTGAACTCATTAGCTTTTCTTTTTTTACCTGATGCCGTTCGTCCGGATCGCGAATTCGCTTAAGAAACCTTTGCTTCTTTCTTAACTTGCTCATTAGCTTTTTGCGTTTTCGATCTTCACGTTCTCTTTTCCTGATCCAACGTGGATCATGACTGCAATCACAACTTTGTTTTTCCAGACCATCCGGGGTCAACATGGGATATCGACCTTTGCCCTTACTCCTATGCCGCAATCCTCCCCTGTCCTTAGACTGGAAGCCGAAAGAAACCAAAGAAGACTCTTCTCTCTCGTCTTCACCAAAACCCGGAACGAATACTACGGAAGGATTTTCGATTGGTGCTCCCGTTGTTTCGCGATTGTCAATTATAACATCAAATGAAGACAAATCACCAGTTCCTGATGTAGGAAGAATATCTTCGTCACTGTGACCTATCGCTTCGGGTACAGTGATTAGAGTTACGGTGGATTGATTTGATATTTCTTGCGTTGTCGTTGCTGCTGTCGTAGTTGTCGCATTCATTTCAGAATTACTACTACTACTATCAACCGAAACTGGTTCTAAAACTACAATCCTTTCATTATGTTTCAGGTCATCTGTGCTTGATGAGTCCGTAGGTTCTTGTTCTTCCATATCGTCCAAATCTTCTGGATCGTCAACATCCGTTTCCTCCCCTCCATTGTTACCCTTTTCGTCATCTTCGTCAAGTTCTTCACTGTTGTTTAAGCCTCCTGTATCTTGATCCTCATCAATGTCGATTTCTCCTTCGTCAACATGATCTTCGTCTTCAAACTGTTCCATAAGGGTAGTTCGTGGTATTTCGGTAGGTTGCCAGATGCTTGCAGTAGTTGATGTTACGTTATCGCGAAACTGATTATGACTTTGAGATTCATTGTTGGTCCATTTACGACGCATACTCCGTCGTCGCTGTCGTAATTCTTCGATTTTTTGTTTCAAAATCTCTATTTCGTCGTCAATTCTCCGTCGTTCTTCTTCCCAATCGGGATGGGATCGCTTGAATCTACAACGACATTTACCTCCAACCAAAAATCCGTTCGATGTGTTTACTTGGTAAAGTTGGCCAAATGCGTCCAACTGATCAAACGTATCGACAAAGTCTATATTCTGTCGACACTTGCGAAACCGAATGCGTCCTTTTTCCTTTCTACAGTATTTCTTCTGTCCATATTGGCATGGATGAGGATGCAGCTTACAAAGGTTATTCATACGGACCGTTTCGTTATCGACGAATGAAAGTTTTGTCTGTTCTTTAGCTAACTTTCTTCGTTTCTTCACATTGAGGTCCCTTGGTCCCTGAGAACCCGAAGGAGGCTCTCGACGTCCAGAACTTTCAATTATGAACACATCGTTCCACACAAAATTGTCAATATTATCAGCGTAATTAGGTGAGTATTTCCGAATGAGAGGAAGTAAACTACGCCCGTCCATATGAGAAGGAACGGGAATATTCGCAAGGTCAAGGAATGTTGGAGCTAAGTCAATGTTCAAAACAGGTTCGAGGATTTTCGTTCCAGGCTGAATCATGTGTTTTGGTCCAGTGAGAAAGAACGGTACGCGAATATCGAATTCATATGGCATGGATTTCCCTTTAACTAGCCCAAATTGCCCTACATGATAACCGTGGTCGGACGTGTAGAACACATAAGTGTTGTCACTGAGTCCCGAGGTCTTGAGATGGTCAAACATGGCTTTGACGGCCACATCAACACTTTGAAGAGTTTGTAGTCTTTTCGTCATTAGTGTGTTTGTAAAATCCTTGAGTATTGGGGTCATTCTGGGAGTAACGCGAAGAATCCATTGTTTATCTACATTCGGTGCATAATTGTAGCTGGGCGTATGGTGAGGAGTGGTGTTGAAAAACAGTTGCGAATACTGAGGAGCGGAGTCTTCTGGTCCGTGCGGACTCGGGAAACTCACTGCGAGGAAGAAAGGTTGCGAATTTGGCACAGCTTCCGCTCGTGCGGACATCCTTCGTAGAAAATCGGCTGTATCGTTGGCAATTGAGTCAGGATAATAGTCACGTTCGTAATTATTCCCATACCGAAAACGACGACCGTTCCGATTGAGTGTGTAATTGTAAAACCGGGAATTCATCAATAGTGCGTTCCATTCATCCCAACCGTAGGGAATGTGAGATCCATCATATTTGTTCAGGTATTTTCCAATATAAGACGTGTAATATCCGGACGTGCGTAGGTAAGCTGCAAACGTCTTCTTTTCATGTTTTTCTCTCCATAGAACGCTACTGCAATTATCGTTGTTTGTGTACACCTCGTGGTTGTGAACGTATCTGAAAATACAAGACCACAATCAAGCATATTAAACTTCCTTTAATTACGATTAATAATATGTATTATGCGATTGACTAAATAGTATACGGCGCATCCATTTTCCATTTCCATAACTAATTAATTTGAGCATGCTACTTTAAATACATAGTTTCAAAGTTTCAATACTGTTTTTACGGCTTTTATGGAAATCTAGTATTCAAACCAACTTCGCACTATTGTACAAGTTGTATAGAATTAATCTATAATGTTATCCTTAATCTACCACATTTAGCTATTTATATCTTTTCTGCGCAGTGTGGCGTATGTATTTGTATAATATGACAAGGTCAGCTTGGATCGAACCGAAGCACGTAAACATCACACACCTTGTGAAAGCTCAGTCTTATCGTGGGTGCGTCGTCGTCGAGAAAGGATAAGATTATTACATTAACCAGGGTAATTTTAAGTAGGAGTGAGTGAATACAAACGAAAGTCTTACAGTCCTGTGAGTAGAGAGCTTCTGGACGGGCAACACATTGGAGTTGTCACATAGCCATGCCGAAATTCCACACCACCTTCTCGGAAAGCTTTTAATGTCTCTGGCATGTATTCCATACTACCTAGAAATGCAAACGTTATGCAAAACGTACATGTTTAGTGGTTCAGTCCAAAAAAATAAATGTTAGCATTTTAACGACGACTCGACGTAGTGGAGTAATATAATCCAGAGAGTGTCCTTGGTAAAACTGTGGCACTTACCCAATTCTATGTCTTGATCATCCGTAATGATCAAAATAATATTCGGCAGCTTCAATCCTGAATTGCCTACTGTATCTTCCACCACCAAGTCATCTTCTGCAAATGTAATTTCTTCTTCATCTTCTGGGAGCAATCTTCGATTTACTGTCGTTTATGAAATTAATGAAATAGTGTAAATATGATTCGTGAGAACTTTCATTGAGATCCATTGAGATTAAACCTGAGCTCTTTAATTAAATCAAAATCTTACCTTTCCCTTGCTTCTGACGATGTCCACGTTCACGTTGCGATTGAAGCCAAAATGAATCTGTTCTTGGTGGAAACGGTGGATTATTATCACTTTGACTTTGTCCACGTCTTTCTCCATTAGCTCTCATACCATGAACCCTTCTATCATTCGAATCGATATTTTTTGTACTACCATTTCCTCTAACATTTGCATTATTTGCATGCTTAGTTCTTCTACCACCCGAATTTGTAACCGTTGTACTTTCTCCACTAGAATTTTCACTATTGTACTGGTCACCGGACACAGTCAGGAAGACCGAAGCAGTCGCAACAACAAGAGTTATAAGAATGAACCTTTTCTTCATTTTAGTTTTATAGCTCCGTTTTCAAAATCACCTTGATATTTTTGGCAATGAACGACCAAGCTTTTAATTTGGCACTTTTTGTACTTGAACTGTTATCTTAACTCCCTAAAGCATACGTCGTCAAGTTCTTCTTCTATGACAATCTCGATGAAGACGTCGTCGCATCGTGGGCGCTACTGCCGCATTCATGTATGGGGCAATGACAGACTTTGCACTGATTGATTTCCTATAATGTCAGAATTGCACAATTTGCAAGTTGAGACGGACAAAAACAAGTACACGTTCTTCAAAGTGTGTTTGATTTTTAATGCGAAAAATGAAATTGGCTCATTTTTGTCTTTTTTCACTGAAGAAGATTTATCTAAAAACTTTTCAACTTGATCCTCCACTCTGGAGTGATTTTGTGACGCCAATGAACACAAGCAAAAGACAAGATTACGCTCTACGCTGTCTGCCTTTGCTTTCTTCAATAAAAAATGTGAATGACTTTTCCAGCACTTTTTACGACGTGCACGTTGACACTTTAAGCGACTGTGTGGCAGTCCCAAAGCAAAGTCTTGTTTTGAATGACTACTTACTATATAATATCTGCTTGAGCTTTTGACCTCGTTTTACTGGATTTTTTTCTTGATACTTTTTTCTCGTTTAGTCGTAAGTAACTCGTAAAAGTTCAACTGAGTTTGCCCTAAGAGCACAGCATGACACAACATTAATTTTTGCTTATTTTCACAACTTTATGTCGGCATGAGTGAAAAAGAAACTAAAACGCACCTTTTGTAAACATTACATTCCGGTTTGTGAAAGGTCTCAAACTAATAAATCATGCATTTACCAAAATATTAAAGCTGTTGTAAACCTATAGACTATAACTGTTTAGTAAACCGCTATCATAAAACTAAAGGAATGATTCTCTTTGTAATGAGTGTCAGTTGGTCACACAGTATCGTTAATTCACATGACTTTAGTCTGGAAGTTCACGACAAACAAGTCATAAAGACAAAATAAATGACACTTTAAATCTGCCTGGCGACACTACTGGCATTCATAACGGGCTGTTTCTTAAGATAATTTTAATGGTGGTGAGTCACAATTTGATTACTGTCGAGTAATCTTATGTCTGGAACCTCGATTAAAAGGTTTCCAACATTCCAACAAATGAGCCAAAGCTAAACGTAATTTACTATGGAATTCCAGTGGTGCTCATATGATTGGAGAAAGATGACAAGAATGCAAATCAGATAGATAGTTCAAGTTCAGGGCCTGGCTCCGCTTCTCCGATGTTGTATCTTTGCCTCAGATTTTAGAAAGCATCTTCTTCTTCTTATTCCCGAACCCGAAGTGGAAATCTGAATGGGAATTCCGTTTAAGTTGTCATGTTCATGTTATAAAGTATGATTCTGTATGATTAAATTTTATAAACCAAGTGCAGTACGTTCAGAAAACTATTTTACAAAGCTTTTATTGTGGATTCGATAATGCTTGCAATATTTCATTGGTTGGCAGTAGGCCATGATTCATGAATATCATGAAGCATGATCCTGACCGGCATGACCCTATAGAAAACGTAGAACACGTCTTTGTTACCCAAAGGGTATTCTAATTAAAATCAAAATAACTAAATTGTGACTGGATGCAGAAAGTTTGTATACATTTTCAGAAAACGAATACATTATACAATGGCGTTTCTACTACCAAAAGCCCGTATGAAAACGTCCAACTCGTATTTGAGAAATCGACGAGATTCTTACAGTCTTCCTGAGAATTTAACTGAAGCTCGAAGTATCTTCAATTTCTTTGGGTTTCCTCATTCATCCTCCAGTTTATTGTCAACGTCGAGTCAACAAAGTCAAGACGAAGGAGAAGTCGACACTAGCGAAGATGAAAGTTACCATCAGAGTCAGAGTCATTCGAATTCGTCGACGGGCTGGTTCTTAAGTTGCAATCGATCAGTGAGTCATAAAGCAAAATCAAACACGAAGCACGTTTTATTTAACGAAGCTTACTGTCATTAGTAGTTCATTTATAGTGGACATTGGACAAGATGGTGTGTTTTTTTGCTACGATGTATGCATTCTACGTTCTGGTCCGGATGATACAAATGATTGCGGTTCTGAGTTCTTTAATATTACTTAATAATTTGTAAAACGTCTATGTAAATATAGAATGAATTTAATAACAAAACGTGGTTTAATTTCCTGGGACTTATTTTTGTAAATTCTATTTCTTACGGATGAACATGAAAACCGTGGAACATTTCATTTGAAATAAGGTGTTTATGATGAGGTAATTTAAAAATATAAGATCATTCCTTGTTAATAATGTGATGATTGTGAATTCTGTGATGTCAAAAATGTGAATTAATTTTTTCAGATGATGCCCAATGTGCGAAGAAATGTCGTTTTGTTTATTTAAATTTATTATCTTTTAATGAGCTCTGTCAGTTCCTAAATTTTAATAAATTAGAATTGAACTACATTCATCGGTCGGATTTGTCGAACATTTATTGTACATTGATTATTGATGATTGATGATTAATAATTAAATTCGTTTAATATATATTAATAATATAATATATTAACAGTTTTTAACAAAAATAATAATTTAAACCCACTGCACAACTGCACTGGAAAGGTTTTATGAACAAACGTAGTGAAAGAGATTAGTGAAAGACACGTAAGGCTATACAAAAGATCACTATCGTATATATTCAGACGGATGCTATTCATATTTCAAAATTATATTTATTAAAAATTGTCATCGTCATTCGTCATGTTGAAAAAATCATTGCACACAGGTCACGTTCAAGCTTACTATTGCAGGGCTCATTTAGAGGATATGAAGGTTATGAACGTTATGATTTGTCATTTTTTGCTACTATAAAATGATACATTTACATTGAAAGTGAAAACGAACAAATAAAAGTTTGCATAACTTTGTACATTTTGACAATGATTCCAATTTCCAACATTTCTATGCTATATTGTCATGTACCTGTGCTATTCTGTGTAAGTTGTTGTGGAAATGCTGACAACCAACAAAGCTTTTGTAACTAGTAACAGGAGCAGTGGAAGGCATTGTAGAAGTATGAAATGACAAAAAAATAATATAATGAGCATAAACATACGTTGATGAGACGCGAAAAATAATTTCAGTAGCTATAAACTTTACGATTCAGTTAAATTGCCTTCGATTCAATTACACTGAAAAATTACTTGTGTTGTAACGTTGTACCAAGTGTCCTATTTCAATCAAATTATCAGTGGAAGCTACGGAGAAAAAATGCCGACATTCGCCCAAGACAATAACAGTGAGAATGTGGACATGGACATGAACGGGAATGAAACAGAAACAACCCCGGAATTAGAAACAAGCTCGTCATCCTCATCGTCCTCGTTCTCATCATCTTTAGCCTCAAACAGTGATGATTCTATCCCGAATGAGCATATGTTCGTTGAGGACAACAAGGACACCGAGACGTTGGACGACATCAACCTCAACTTACGTCCAGTGGGCAAGCGGTGTCACAAATCAATGGCAGAGAGACGAAGATGGCGATTGCCAACCCCCAACAATGACGTTATGATCGGTCCTCAACTTCCAACTTTCGGAGAACCTTCCACAGTACCAAGTAATCACCGATTGGAGGTCCGTTCCTTCATTGAGCAAGGTGACCATGATGAATCTGAAGTGGCACGAGCGCGACCATCCACTGCTTCCGTTGCAGCTATCAACATTGTAAGTCATTTAATTTTGAGCCATTTGGAATTTCATGGTGAGGGCGAGGGCCAAATAAAAATCGCATTCTATACATTAAACGTAGTAGGTACACAGATCCTTCGGGTTTAAAGTTAAAGGGATTTTCCATTACTATACTTTATACTGCTGGTTGAATGCAGTTTACTCCAAGTACAAAAGTTCGTGTCCCGTTGTCCATGTGTCATTATGACTCTGGCATTATTTGACCTCCACATTTGACGAGGTTGACGAATGCTGGCTTTTTCTGTATGTTTCGGAAAGCCTCTCTAGATTTGTCTCATTTGAATGATACGATACTACTCATACGACGTACGACACAGTATTAGTATTGGATCCGGATGACTTCATTCTATGTTGGTCTTAATTAGATCACAGTACGCCGATTAGATGATTATAATAACATTAATATTCCTAGTAAATGAACAGCAGGTAGAATTGAAACATACTATCTGATTGATTTCTTTTATTCCTCGCATGGTAATTGGTGATTGGTAAATTGGTAATGGTATTTCGTATTTATGGTATGGTAATGTCTGCACGAACGAGATAGAATAAATTCTTCCTTGACACATGTGCAATTTGACTTTCCTGATGCAGTTTTAGCTAGACATGGACAACATCATGGTTTTTTTTGCAGAAAAGGACGTCTGCTAGTAGATTACATGTAGGTAGCATTGAAAATAGAAGAAGGTGTATAGAATCTTGATGAACCCAAACAATCGTTATTTTTACATATTCAGTATGTAGTATATGCTACTATAGTCAGTTTCATTATTTATAACGTTCAGGATAATCAAACTGCGAAATATATGAGTTTTCATGTGAGAGTTTTCTGGGGTCTTCATGTAGTCGTCGTGATGAATGATGATCATTCATGTCCTATGCGACAAAAATCAAAATCAATGTAATGTACTGCTGATATTGGTACTATAGTATTCCGCACTATGGAAATTGCATTATTTCTACTTCCACTTCCGGTTGAACGTTGCAGACGGGCTTGTATCAAGGCCTATCAGAGAATAAAGAAATGAACTAGAGTGTAATGGTCCTTGCGTGATGGATGCTCTTTTACAAGCCTATAATTATCAGTTAGGAAATCCATGTGATTTTAGGGTACTGTTCGTCCGCCTTGTGACGTCACCAAGGACTATTTTTGTGATAGAACGTGCTATCAAAATTATGGCCCATTCATGCTTCCATACGAAGCGGGTTTCTATTTAGAAAATGTAATTTTTGGTACATACTATTTTTAATGACTTAGATTAGGCTGGGCTACAGGTATTCCAATTCCAAATGTCATTAAGGTGAAAGGAAAGTTCCATCTGGAGATTGGACAGGTCAAAAGTGGACAATACATAAGTTGCTCTGTTGGTATTTTCCTAATGATCATGAACTTTAGGCTTGAAGCTGTTTGTTCCAGCTGTGACAGCATTTTAGCATTTTTAACGCACTTAAGTAGAGGATGTTAGAACATTTCAGCTGCACATTAAATTCAAATGTCTGTATAATAACAGTAATAAGAGTAATGTGCTCATCATTTGGTAGCATGAAAGACGAAGGTTATGTTTGTAATCCTTGAACTCTGTTGAGCCTATGAAGGTTTCAACTGATTAAATGTAATCGTATCGATGAAAGCTGTAATGTCAATCTGCAAATCAGGAGTTTAGCCACCTGAATCAACAAGGCATCAGACCAGCTTTTGAATTGATCATGTCTAAACTTTATGTAACGTTCTCTTTCACAGAGACGCTCTTCGGATGAAGATTTGGTGGACCAATTGGGCTTGGAATTGTCAGCAAAGATGATGGAGACACAATGTGGACATCATCATCATCATCACCATCATCGTCTTCATTACCACCAAAGATCATCTTCTGCTCACAATATTATCGAATCATTGGATTTGGAAGCCGCTGGACTGGTGCATAACGCTTGTTGTTGCGCTCATAATCATCGTCACAAACGAGGACTCCGTCGTCCTTCTCTATGCTACCTTTACAACGTCGTGTGAAACAAATGGGATTCAGATTCAACAAACACAGATTCCACGCTGGTCTTAAAACTACTATTGTAAATTGCTACATCTTACATGTTTTCACGTGATCTGTTGACATTTTTGTTGGTGTCCAAATCTCATTGTCATGTACATGTTATAATCATTGTTTAAACTTTAAAGCTCATGTCAAATCAAATTACGTGAAACATTGTTCACAATAGAACCGCACAAGCCAGTAAAATCTTAAAAGTTTTTTTTAAAACGCAATCATAACTTCTACCTGGATTATTTAATTTATTATAAACTATAATTTTTAGATTTGTACAGCGTACTAGCTTCATTTTTGTTGTACTGGCATATTTGCATAGCTTTGAAAAATATTTTGCAATTTACTAGTTTGGGCAAGGACTTTTTTATGTTTAGTTATCTGTTATCTCGTAGGAATAGTGCATTCAAATGGAAATCATAACGGTGTTTGAGTTTTTGACTCTATTTAAACGCAAATAAGTTACTCAAGTGCTCCTTTAATCCATTTCGTTCTGCTTTGTTGAATGTAGAGGTGTGGAAAAACAAGACATAGAAGGTTATGTTTATGTTACCTTTTGTTCCATTTTGAACTTAAAATGTTAAAATGTAGTGAATTTTATACTTGGAAACATGTCACGTCTGCATGATCCCAAACAGTCAACAAAAGCGAGGTTGGTGCAGTGCAGACGTCATGCCTTTTCATGCTCATATTTCTACCTTTTTCTACCAAAAATATCATTTCCATACTCATTCAAAGACCAGCAGGTTTGCTCAAAAGGATGTTTACTCCAGAAAGTCGGATACTGATACTGATACAACCATACGATGTACAAAATAGCATTGCAAACAACAGAAACACAGATTTCCAAAAAATGATAAGTTATTCAAATTCTAACTCCAAATGTTCACTAATAAATAATGATAATGAGATAATGACTTGGAGGGAGTGTCGCTTTTGTCGTCGCGTCTCTCATCGGTATTTGTCATTTTTTCCAAAGTATAGTAAAAATAGGGATAGTAAGCTCGAGAAATTTCTCGAGAATTTCTCGAGAAATTTTTTCAGTTTATTTCTCGATTCCCGAGAATTCTCGTCCGAGATCTCGAGAAAAAAATTCAATAAAAT
>JABASF010000303.1:0-48122 GCA_019776145.1 Harlomillsia oculata | reverse complement strand
GGATTTGATTGTTTGGGATTCTAACAGGTGGTACAGGAATACGAACGGGCTGTGATTTTCCGCTTGGGTCGTCTGCAATCCGGAGGATCAAGAGGCATCTTTTTCGTGCTCCCGTGTATTGAGAGCTACACCAAAGTTGACCTGCGAACCAGTTGCTTTGACGTGCCTCCTCAAGAGGTAGGCAGTGCTCCTTTCTCGCTTCTAAAACCAGGGTGTTTTATGTCATCTTTTTCCGACACCAACGATTCTTGTTTTCGAGTACGACAGAAACGCTCCATGTACATACCTGACGATAGCTCCATATTACTTCGAATGGGGACAAAGTAGAAACTTAATCTCTTCCTACTCCTAGTACAATATTGACAACGATTCTTTGAATCATTATTTCTGGATACTATTTTCTCAGAATTTTGCGTTGCGTGAAAAAGGGAATGTTTTTTTGATGACAATGTGTTATTGGTTTTTGTTTTGTTGCATCCAATCTCCAATCATTCCAGAAAGGTTTTCTATTACAGGCGATAATAATGGCTTGTACCGTTGTACCTATCACAAAGGCTTTTAAGTAATTGGATGGAATGATGTTTTCGTGTCCAGGTGCTTACCAAAGACAGTGTGACGGTGAGTGTGGACGCTGTTGTCTATTACCGAGTGAGCAATGCCATAGTGTCCATTGCCAACGTTGCCAATGCTCATCAGTCCACAAGACTCTTGGCCCAAACTACTCTACGAAACATATTGGGCACCAAGAATCTCCATGAAATTTTAAGTGAGAGAGAAAGTATCTCCGTTTCCATGCAGGTGAGGTTATGCAAAATGATTCAAAATTTCGACGCACTCAATGATCAACTAAAAACCAATGTTTATTTAAAATAGTCGTCCTTAGACGTTGCAACCGAAGCTTGGGGCATCAAAGTGGAACGAGTAGAAATGTAAGATAATGAGTCGCTTTTTTTACTACTATCGACTAGTAGTTATAGTTATAGCCGTAGGCGTAGATGTTGACGACGACGATGTCGCAATCACAATCACAATTTACCAATACATAGTCGATTTTCGCTTTATCAGGAAATCAATTTATTAACCTATCTTTTTTATTGCATTGCAATAATATGGCGTCGCGTCAACCAGCCAGCGTGACGTTATCAGTCCAACTCACGAACGCGAACTATCATAACATGAGTTTCTGTTTATTCTCGACTGCTACTTATTAATCGATATTTTCGTATTACACACAAAGCCCGAAGTAATCAACGCCAATCCGCAAAGCGCTCGCTATATTATTCAATAATTCATGCAGGTCACTTTGCAGAATGGAATTCATTTCCTTTATTGCTAATAATGATATTATCCATGCAAATTGCTTTTTATGTTTTCATAGCCCATGACGAAATTGTGTGAAAATGTGTGGTGTCTTGATTTTACAGCAAAGATGTTCGTTTACCAGTTCAGTTGCAAAGGGCCATGGCAGCAGAAGCAGAAGCTTCCCGGGAAGCTAGAGCGAAAGTCATCGCGGCGGAAGGAGAGCAAAAGGCCTCCAGAGCATTGAAAGAAGCCTCTGATGTGATTTCTGAGTCTCCAGCAGCATTGCAACTTCGTTATTTGCAGGTTCGTCTTCGAAATTCGCACATTTATACTGTGGAAGTATATACACAAACTAGACTTGTAGACATTTAGGACAGCTCTACATTTTATCCCGCAGCATGACACAGTACACAATGAAATCGTTCCCTGACACCCGATCTTTGCATCCTATATGCAAAATTGTGTCATATCTCTTCTCTTTTTTACTAAAGGAATTGGATACCGCAACAGTAGATCACTGTTTGCAATTGTATAGTAGCAAAAAACCTAGAAAAATTCTCATCCTCCGTAGAAAGTATGCAAGACAAGGCGAAAAGAGTCAGAGAAGAGATGAATGAGGAGAGATGAATGTTAGTACTATGTATATTTGTATGCATGCACTTTAACCTACTTTCCAACCCTTGGAACCGCACAGGGACCCTAAATCCAAATTTCCCAAATAATTCATGCATAATGCAAATACTATTTCATATTCGTTCGGCTCCAAGTCATTTTCTCTCTTTTGTTTGGCTTTTCTCTCCACAGACTTTGAACACTATTTCGGCTGAGAAGAATTCCACCATTATTTTCCCTTTGCCTATCGACCTCATCATGAGCTTCATGTCTGCAATGAAGAAGGACAAGGATTAAGAGAAGCAAAAAACAACCAAACGGATCCACAGATCATCATTATACATTGCACTGTTTTTTGTTATAATAATCATTGTCATTGTTAAACGTTGCAACTCTAATGCAACTAAATGCCACCACCACCACCCAGTATTAACTGGTGGCAAACTCGACAAACTGATTATAAATACTTTATTTGCGTTATGAGTTTGTACAAATGCACATACGCGGAAATAACATAGTGGGAGGAGCAGTGGAAGTGGAAATCGGTGCAAATGCAGATATACGTCTCGTACCCGGGTATTGTGTTTAATAATTATTATACGAGGAAATAAGGAATCCCGGAGTTTGTTGGAGTCAAGTCAAATTGTCTACACAGAGAGTTCAGTTCAGGTAATAAATGGTGGCAGGTTGGAATGAACATTCATGATGGAGACTGTGATAAAGCAGTCATGGCAGATGGGTCGAGAAACTCGGTATCAGCAGAGCAATTAAGCAAATGTGTTTTAGACCAAAAGGCTGTCGTAAACTTTGGTTTTTGCCATGTTATGTCGTCGTGGTCGCATGTCTTACCCGCCGTCGCACCGCGCCCAAAGGACCGCAGGAATCCCGAATACCGGTATACCCAAAATTACCCTAAATCCTTTACGCCATACCCATAATATGGCAAAATAGGCAGACACTATGTTTGTATACTTATTTTGCTCTGTGCATTATATCTTGTATATAATGTGTCTTTTGTTCCAGGAATGCGACTAATTAGCTAATTTATACTTTCAGTTTGTAAATTCTATGCATGATTAATTACAATTACAACATCTATGCAAATTCTAGTAATGATCATTAAAGGTAGTAGTATTAGTGTTGCACCAGAGACCACAATAATCTAAGTTTTTGCGAAGTTTCGCAAATTGAATGTCTTCGTACGTATTGTCTTGTCTTCTTTCTTTCATAGTTTGTGGAAGAGTAGCAAAAGTTATGTAGTAGAAGAACCCTAATTCGAGCTTGGAATAAACAAATCAAAAGTAACCGAAACGTAAAATCATGACTTATATAGTAATAGTAATTCAATTGAACAAGAAAACCAAATGAAATATTGACGTCCTTTCAAAATCTTGGAACAAGAATTATAAAAATCATTACCACTAAACTATGTTAATATTGGAAAGAAATTTAGTGTACCTGAACTGCGATTGAAATCCGAAATTTTACAGTGCATGAATTAACACTAATCTAAAACAAGAAAGGTACAAAATTGTCACTTTAAAGTTCTCAATTCTGAAAAGGCTGTGAAGTCAAATAAGATTTTTTCATTAACTCAGTAATTTGGTGCAAAAATTAAAGCGGAAGAAATTAGTCTAGTGAATCATAAATGCTGTTAAATTGCATTGTTTAATGTCTCGATAAAGTTAAGACGTTAAATACATTAAAATAGTAAAAGTAAAATATGATCTCAGCTTATGAAATCTTTAGTCCTTGTATAGAACAATTTAGTTAAGAAAAAGTCGTGCTAAACTTGTTTTCAAAATAAGATACAATAAATCACGGAAAAACTTTTTGTTCAGAATTTTAAAACAGTTTAATATACCACTTTATTATTGATGACTCAAAAATTGACGCAATTTGAATTAAAAGTAAAACCGATATCTCATAGCTGTGGTCATTATTACGGCATGATTTTAGATTTTACTGCATACCTTTTTAGTTTTCAGAAGTTATTCAATATTTCTCTACTAAAGTTACAGTGATTAGGATTTCCCGTAAGTCCTCACTCACTTAAAAACACATTTTAACCGACTAATTTAATTGCCATTCTAATTATAATTCAACCAGTTTTTAACTATCATACTATTGTAATACTATAAATACACTTAAATAAATACTATTATTTAATATGATTTCATACTTTATCATGGAGTATAATGACAACTTTTAAAATATACGTTATTATTATTACATTACAGATTTTAATACACACAAGTGGATTTTATTTGCAATTTTTTACATTGTGCTAATTAAAACTACTAAATATTGTACGAAGCGATGAATCTATCAATTTATTAATTACATTTATGCCAAACGATTTCTCAGCATAACAGTTGGATTCTTTTGTCAACTTTTAATCAAAAAGCTCATTTCTCAGAAATCCATACTCTCACCGAAAAATTCTTGTTAATTCACATTTATTATAGTAAACATTTGACATTCAACACTGATTTAAATGACTTTCTGGCTCATTATAAAGCCCTACAATTTAATAATACAATAATACCCATTATTTACAGAAAACTACCGTAGTTTGAAAAATCTTTGGCTGCTTTCGTTTTCGTGCTTTCGAATTTTCGAAGAGACATGATTTTAAAAAAACGGAATAAACAAAACAAGCGAATGCTGTACAATTTAATTAACTTAACTAAGAGCACAATTTTTCGTAGACCCTGTTTTGAATTCATTCATCATCTTCTCTATCATTCACCCTTTGGTGCATCTCATTCCACACACTAATTTATATCATTTTTGTGCAATAACCAACTAATTGACAAATAGCTGGAATTATTTTTATTTTAATGAAGTTACAGCATGTTATTATCTTGTCCGCAACACACCAAGATTGAAAAAAAGTTACGTAATTAGCTTGTAATTAATACTTCTAAGATTTCTCTAAATTCTATGACACCTACTTATAATACTGCACACGCCTTTCAAGTTTCAATGTCAACTTGTAAGTATGAGTGATGAGTGAAACAAAAAGCTACAATGGTTCTTGTTATCCGCTGTTAATAGTTAATATACAAAGTGACAATTAGTATATAAAGTAATATTTTTTGGTCCTGCCAGACTGAACAAAGTTGACACAGCATTAAATGTCTACTGACTAGGACTTGAGATTAGGATCAGTCAGTCATTTGGCATGACAAAGACGCTGCTTTGCTTTCTTATCTTTTTTGCAATGTACACACAGCACAAGGGTCACAGACATTCGTCACGACGCGTCGAGCACACAACACAACACCAAACCAAAATACTAAAAGAAAGTATAGACGAAAGAGAAAGCAGGAAGACGAACGCACATTGTCATTGTCATTTGTCACACAACTTAGGAAAAAGTCGAAGGGTCGATTTTGAGAGCCATACGTTGTTGAGTTAAGTCTTAGAGTAGAACGTTTTAGGCTGTTGTGAAGATTATCCTTGGGAGATCTTCAGGTTGCTCCTTCCCCTTTTGTCTTGGTGAAAGCTTCTTGACAACTGCGGAGAGAAAGAAGCTTGACAGCACATGGAAATAATACATAGGAGACGCAATCCATCTTTTATCCCCGAATCCAAGAGAAGTAGTATAAAAACATTGTCACCACATCTTTCGCTTTTCACACATCTCCCTTGGATGTATTTTGTTTCACAGCTCACTGGTTACGACATTAAACCAAATCTCCTGATCTTTTCCTTTCGTTTCCCGTCTAGCACATCTTTGCAACAGCAATTTATGTGATGGCAGTAAATGTGATTACTATTCGCAAAGTCGTGACCTTTAGCAATTCAGCAGCATAGGAAGTCAACATTACATTTTTTGCTGTACACATCACATACAATACAAATCTTAAATCGAGTTATTTGTGAAGTTATCAAGAGAAAGGCGTTGAATACAAGTTATAAGTACATATTATTAGTTGTTGCACAATTTTACTTACGAATTACAACGCGTTGTATTCTAAGCTTAGGATTGCACTGACTTTTCGGAGAAAGTACATGTATTAATAAATCGAAATTCAAGTGAAAGAGCATCAGTTTTAAAGGAAAGGATAATTCGAATTCATCTCTGTGAATTAGAGGACACAATGCATGTATGTAGCAGTAATTGTGGTCAGTGTGGCAGGGGCAGTACGTAGAAAGGGTCACACACACGTCTAATCCGGAAACTAGAGAGCGGAACGCACACCATTCATTCTAAGAATAAGTAGAACAGCAAAGGAAGTGGGTAGATCGGATTTTTATCGTCTTTCTCTCTTTGCACACTAAATGGATCCAATTTCCTGTGGTCGAGTGCCTTGAATAAAAGCAGCATAAGAGAGAAAGAATCATTCGTTCGTCCACCTCGGAAGCAACATATAGTGGTGAAAAAGTTTTTATTTTTTGTTGCTTTGCTTTACTTTGGCGAGTTAGTCGTCTCTTGTCGTTTTCTGGCAGGGAAGTCTGTATGTGGAAAGTGTACTCGGATTTTTTGGTGTTCTTCATTTCACTATGGGAGAGTTTGAAGCCAAGAATCTGCGTGTGACGCGTTCAGGATGAAAAGTCCAAAGTCGATTCGTTGTGAAAACTCAAGCGTGGAACCACGCTGGTAAAAGTTGAACGAGGACGAGAAGAGCACAGGTTGTGGACGACAGAGACGTCGACATGAATTCCATAGGGGACCGTGCCCGACTCTCTACAATAAATATTGCAAAACAAATTGAATTGAGACATTTCTCCAAGGCGTAACTTACGACTCAACACACACATATATATACACATTTTTTCGCAACCGAGACTTCCAGACATGGCATTTTTGGCACCATACGACAGCCTTGATAAAGCAAGGAACCGGCATCAAGTTCGACCTTCTCTTATTTCAAAGGATTTGGGTCACGCATCGACAGACACGATATGTCACCATGTTCATTTTCCAAACACCTTCATAAGTCTAGTACAATTTATATTACGTAACAGAGATGTGATATCGAGCGAAAACTTACCAATTCCTCTTCCATCTCGGAGCGCCATAGAACCTGAGAGAAGAAACACAACGAAATTAGTTATTTGCAATTTTTGTACAGCACTTGGTCGTCTGACGTCAAAGATGAACGAGGACAAACGTGTTATAATGAATAGTATAATATAACAATGTACGCTGTCATTATTACCTGGTTCATACAAGGTACTCTTCCTGACGACGTAATCCGTATTAGGGATACTGAGCTCACAATCAAAGACGGAGCCAACTGCTGTCGACAAGTTAGCATCTTCAATCAATTTGTGAGCTCGAACGTCATAGGCCCCTTTGTTCAGAATGGCTCTCACTTCCAGGTCTTCCACTCTACAAGAAAGCAGTTCCAAAACCGAGAAAGCAATTAATGTCTCATTCCCACTCACACCTCTTCATCCAGAAAACAGCTTCCGAAGAAGCAGGTTTTCGCGTTTCCAGTTTTCATCACCGCGACTTCAATTAGAAAGCCAGTTGAGTCCAACTTTCGACTTCATGTGTCTCTGTTCTCGCTAATTGCCTTGTGACCCAGTCTCGTAGATCAACATTAGCATCAAACTGAAATTAGCCATTGCAAATTGTCGACGCTCCTGTTCCAATCCGTTTTGATTACTAAACCAGGCATTTCGTACTGTCGTGTTAATCCAAATATAAGACGACATCCGGGAATAAGGAAATTGTAAACGAGTGAAATGTGAAATGGTCATATCTTTCTCATTTAGAATTCAAAAGGGCAAAAGTAAACTTTCAAAATCTCAAAATGTTGAAGCAGGGTCGTCATGTCGTTTTAAATGAACTTTACTACACAGACAACCAAACAATCTTAAGTGGAATGAATGTTCCATTCCCTCTTGTCTTTTGGGGTAAACTCAACAAGCCTAAGCCTCAAAAAGAGTCAAAATCCGACCCGAATTTGAAACTCGTTTCAACTAATAACTTTCTCCTCGTTAGACACTACACTAACTACTTTGCATTTCCGCGGAACCAGTCTCCAGCAAAGAAGGCAACGCAAGAGGCAATATGAAGAGTTCGTCATTTTCATTTTGCGTCGTCTTCCTTCACTTTCGTATACCGTTTTCAAGTTTTCTTTCTCTCTGACGACGACAGCTCCCTTCAAAAAATTTCTTTTGTATGTTGCACCCACAAAAATTCTTACAACTTTGGCACTCCCTTGACATCCCCTGGAGTCATTGTAATTAACTGGGAAATGCCATGCTGCACCTTTCCCTACGGATACCACATGATACGCCAGTTTCACCATGAAAGTAAAACTGTTTCATTCTATATTTAAACACTTTGCAGATAACTATCTTTAGCAACCATATAAGGAAATAAAAAGCCTCAACAAAAGACAGGAAGAGAAAGACTTAAGAAATGCAAACAAGATTCATATCTCTTCGACTTTGACAAGTCATCTTGTAGCTCGCAGAGCACCACGCAAAAACCCCAACTTCTTTTTATTAATCTCGACAAAGTTTTCTCACTTCTTTTGTTTCGGGTGGATTTTTCATTACTTTCCCGGGTATTCTTTCAGACTGGTACCCCTCAAAAAGTCTTTTATTTATCCCTCAGCTTGACTTTTTGAGCTTGAATGTGACATGGATGAACAGCTTGGCAATAATGACAAAGCCAAGTATATAAGAAAGTGAGTATATATAGCACATAAGTACTAGCAAACTAGCATAATATAAGTCTACTTTCCCTTCAAAATGCAATACACGGTATATTATGTGGTGTAAGAAGTAAGAACTTTAGAAAAAATCCCTGAAAAGTGTCTATCAAACAAAAAGTATATAATGCTTTTTAACTTGGGATACACTTACTATACATTTTTATACATTGGATTGGTCTATGGCTATGATTCAGTTGATTGACACTTTGACATTTATTTCCCCCTTGTGTTGTGTTCTACTGAGAAAATTGTATGGTGGCTCGTGACTTGTAACAAAGAATGAATTTGGGTAAAAAATGACACGGGTGATTTTATACTACACACAAAAAGCTGTGTGTTTTTGGCAAAAAAAAATCTTGAGTCTTTCTATCTTGCTTTTTTTATACATGCGATAAAAATAGACAACAATATGATTCGGGGTTCAAGGAAGACAAGAGTAGGTGGAGCATTTTTTCATTCGTTTAGTAAAAAATCAGATGATTACAAAAAGAAATGAATTTTTGGTCACATTTTTCACTGTTCAATTTAAATGTCAAAAATGTCATTCAATCTGAATACTTTCAAAGAAACATGAATTATTAAACACCAGCAAAGAGCAAACCCCTCCGCCATCCATATGAAACTTTGTTTGCAAAGTCGTTGTCGCCCTCCTCGCGGTCCTCACCAAGTCACCATTTCATTTGAGCAGATAAAAAAAGCAATAATTCGCCCTCAAGCAGTTTACCAACAATGATACTTTTATTGCATGTAAAACAAGGCAAACACGAGGGGTTCTCAGTTCCGATTCCCGTAGATTCTCATTCTCATTGCCATTGCATAGTGATATTTTTTTCCCCTTCTGTGGCATTCTACAGGGAAACTCAAACGAAATACCGAACAGGCATCTCCGAAGTTCCAAACCATCCGAAAAAGTACAATGATGATTGTGATGATGCGTGTCGTATCTCAAATATACACAGACCAATGATGATGATCCGTCCCATCTTGAATGATGAAAAGAGAACATGGAAAAGACACTCTAGAACGATCGTCTCATTCATTCCTCATAATTTCTCACAAAGATGATGATCATCACGTTTCCCGACGAGATTGACGAGAGGAAACTGAAACTTCAGTTTCTGTTCGCATCACTACTTATTATGTATTGCCTGGGACAAGATTTCATCCCCTCTGCGCAATTCACAATACAAAACGTGTTATTTCAACTCGGTTCTATTGTGATGTTGTTTAATTCTTGGAATTTTCGACTTGTAGTTTCATTGTGCATACTAACTAATAAAGAATTGATTGTGCTTATACTAAGAATCCATGTAAAATAACATAATGTAATGTAAATTACTAATACGTAATTCGATTCCGAAAAAACAGCATGTCTTCAAAATGAACAGATTCTTCCATTCTTCAATGACTTACTTTTGAGCCCCGTTTTGTCCAAGGTAGAGTGTGATTTGAGGTTCTGGAAAAACACCAGACGCCCAACAGGAAATGTTGACCAGCCCATGTCTTCGTGTTCCGACCACTTGTATTCCCATCTCTTTTTCAGGAGCTGACAAAAATTTGAAAAATTGTCAACATTAGAAGTTAAAATAATCAACGTATATTAACTCATTTTACAAAAAATTCCAACTAACAAGCACTCGATCACTCGATGCTCAAGATTATTTTTCGAACATTTCGAATTGATTTGATTGCGTGATTGTTTGCGTTAGTTCTAATTCTAATTTCAATAATGAACTTTCAGTATATATAAGCCACAATTCCGAAACCAAATATATCACAATCATCGGTCCGAAACTCCAGAGCACTGGCAGGGGCAGCGTGTCGGTGTCTCGAGGTTCAGAGGACAAGGCGAAGCACAGGGATCTTTGCATTGTGTTATAAAAAGTAAGGTTACGTTTTACGGTACGTTACATGCAAAATTCAGAGATTCAGTTGGACAGAAGAGACAAACAGAATTGGTAACGAACAAAGTCTATTCATTTCTCACATAGGGATTGGGAGCTATTCGTTCCCTTGATTTGTGATGAAAGAGAAGTACGATGTAGAATGCCCATGTGGACAGTGACGATGTGCCTTGTTTGTGACATTAGGGCTTTACTTACGCTGTATTTGCGGACTCTTTCGCACCAAGAATCCCCATTTAAATGCATTAAGCTTCAAGTTAAAGTGACTTCAAAGAGACCACATCATCAATCACTAATGGGGAGATCCCCCCGCCTCAAAACCGCATGTCTCTTCATCGTGTCTCGTCGGAGATTCCTATGACTTTCCCTCAAAGAGTGGGAAAGTGTACGTCATGAGTTTGCATTGGCGTGAGGGAACTCTGAACACTGCCAACAGCTCACACATAGTACCAGGCTAATTATATTAGTCTATCTGACCGGAAAGACCAAAAGTAAATGTAATTACTTCCTCCAGTCTTTTACACACATAACGCATGAGATGGAAATCGCTGCAAGAGCGATAATAGAACACGTGTAAACCGAAACTGTCATTAGAGCACGAGTGCTTCAATATCTACATTTCACATCACCGAATTCCGGACCTGTCTGTCGACTGAATTCTCTTTTCTCTCAGACTTCTTCTGTAGCTTACACACGCTGTTGTTCTGTGTGTGTCCTATCATAATCTTCTCGTGGAACATGAAATGCCATGTCATAAGAGGGCTTAAGGTTTGACAGCAGTTTCGGTCAATTCTACCATGAAATTTGGAACTCCACTCTACTTATCCTTATTTGCGCTTATCTCGTCTGCGTCAGTCTCACGAGCGAGCCGTAATTCAAAATCCATATATTTCTCAAAATATCTGAAATTCGGCGATTTAGCTGTAAAAATACGAGCTCAGTTTGCTTGTTCCAATCAAAACATTAAAAATTGAAGATTAAGTTAAAGATGAGCACAGATTCGCCTTTTTTCTCGAGACGTTGCGGCAGAACAAAATCGTCCTAAAGAACAAAATGGAAGCAGTTAGTTGTTTGTACTATATATTCTTGAGTGCCTGAGTGGCAAAGTTACGACATGGTCCAATTACTCTCGCTCTAGAAACGACGTTGTTAGTAGTATGCTTTCAAAAAGGATGCATTAAACGACGGCGCAAAGTCGTCGTCGTTGTCGTCAGAAAAGACCCCAAAAATGTTTTTTGCAAAGTAATCGTAAAGAAAGAAGAAAAAAATTCCAAATAAGTTTTTTCAGCTGAAAAAGACTCAAAAGATAAGAAAAAGAACAAAGTGAACTTCATAAGAATTTAATCCTGTCTGCGACAGACTCATACTTTAATTTGTCTTTTTTTGTTTCTGACTGCTGAAATAGGCAAGTTTAGTTTTTTAGTGAAATCAAAGGCCGTGATGCGAAAAAATGTCAAAATCCAAGTCAAGAAATGAATAATGAGCTTGCAGCTTTTTCAAACCGGATTTCAGTCGAAAAAAAGTTTATTTTCCGTAATTTTCAGAAAAATGCACATTTAATATGTATGAATTTAATTTTTCTAAGCATTCCTGGTCGAGAATCGAAAGCATAGAATGAGGTCAAGTCGAAAAATAAATTTAAAATGCATGGCTCCATTCCATTAAAACCCGTTTTTAATAGTCACCATGCAGTCGTCACGTTTATAGTAGCAGAACGGAACGTGACAAAATGTCGAATCAACTGCCGTTGGCGGGTAGTCCGCATTTTCATTGCAGCTCACGGTACTCTGAATTCTTACATGGCTACTTTTTAAAAGCTCCTTGAAGTACGCGTGATGACTTACTCAAGGCAAAAACCCCTTAGAGCAGTCGTCGTTCTTATCTTAGAACCATACTTTGGAATATTATACGATTATACCTTTTACTTTACTACAACGTGTGTGTCGCTAGTCGCTACTTAAAATACTTTGCGACTCCCATAAGCTTTGACCTGACGGATTTTCACTAGGTTCCATTTCTCCCGTCTTGGGAACGACCATAGTGGATTTACGTGATATCCTTAACAAACTATTTCATTTTTTGTACAAAAAATACATAAATCTTTCTCCCCAAAATACTCAAACTCTTATAAAGTGTGTCGAAGGGTTTTCGTGAGGTTGACTGACTACTCAAATAAGCAATTACTCATCGAGCTCAATCATATAAAAACTATAATAAATTAACACAAATATTGAATTTCGCCCAGAGCCTTCTCTGGTAGACGCAATCTTCTTTCGAACCCCCTAAAAACGATCAGAACTTGAACAGGTGAAGCTATTAGTATCAATATACAACCAAGGTTTTAAACGTCATTTTTTTACGTTGCAGTCAAGTCGCCGCAATCCTTCAAGAGAAAGTTTTCTCATGAGCTTTCTTGTCTTAAATGGAAGTCAAGCTATAGAACGGCTACATTTAATAAGTCGCTGCAGAAAAAGTATGTAATTGAGGAAGAAAGCAATCGGGGAAAGCATAGCACGTTACAAAAAAGTGAAAATGACGATACATATATTTATACTACAGTTCATGTTTGTTATATATGTATAAGGGGAAGAAGGAAACGGATTTGGGGGGAGTCTTACGGCACACCCTTTCCACTATAATAAGAGTCTGATATCAATTTTTATACCGTCTCACACTTTGGTGCTGATGGAATTTACAGGGTTTATGAGTATGGATTAGGGTGAGGTTCACTACGGTTATTTCGGACTGCTTGTGTGCGGGTGAAGTGAAAAACACGGGTAGCAGACTTTCTTCACAAGTTTATTATGGGCTTACCTGCATATTACTTCCACTTCCTTTACTTTCGCCTTTATTATACTTATATTGAAAATCTAATGCTTTTATAAGGATCGGATGTAATTAAAGCGACGAAATTTATATCGTAACATTTACTTCTCCTATTTTGAACCTTTTCGTCATCCATGGTCATTTTGTAACATAAAAATTCAATCTTGCAATACAAGTTTAAAATTTTTGGTTTTCAACGTTAAAATCAAATGGGAAATTCGTTCATTTTCCAAAACCACAAATGACCACATTACAATCCGTATACGATGATGTAACTATATATTACCCAATGTTATTGCAGCATCTGTGTGGCATTTATGGCTCGGAGTCATAAAGTCAGAACCCCCAATCAATTTTTAACATGGTGTAATAAATGAACCCATTCAAAAGTTGAGAGCTTTCGAGACTATAGTGCTGAAAGGCTGTAACTGTAATGTAAAACTTGAGGGACTTGGATGAAAACTCAAAGCTTTTAGTGTGTGCAATAGTAGCAATTCCGTTGATTTACTATACAGACAGGTTACAATTTATGATTTTAATATTAGCCAAGTTAACATGTAAACTAAATTTCGCAACAACTGCAAAAGTCCCAGTCGATTTTGAAGCTGGGCGAAATAACCTGTAATCCGATTTTCAGATAAACCCGGGTATTGACGAATTATAGAACAAGATTTCAGAGGACTCATAGCATTCTGAACATTCTGGTGAGTAAACATGAGATCAGCTTAACAACAAGAAACGCTTTGTCTCAATGATAAACAAACCGGAGGAGACACGAACTGAAGAGAACGGAAAAAGCACCCTCTGAGTAAACACAACGCCCCTGTAGCTAATTAGTAGGACCTTTAGGACAAAATCTCAACTTTTTGGGAAAATGAACTAACTCCAGTCAAATGTTACATGACGGGAGTTTTCAGAAGCTTTTCCGTCTTGGCTTCGGAAATGTAATTTGAATCAAATGAAATGAAATATTCAAACACAATTTTATTGAGAATAGCACCACAAGTCTTCTTCGCTGCTTTTGCCCGGACCATAGTTTCCGGTAGATGTGTATTTAGAAATTTAACTTGGACATTTAGCTTTACGACTTTCACCAAATAAAAGAAGAGGGAACTGCACTAACGACAACGACGACCTTTTCAATTGACGACAACTCCAGAATCCGAAATGACAAAAATTTGATTATTTCCTTCCGGATTTATGGATCATCTCGTCCGGTTAATGTCAACGTGAAATTTTACGTGCGAACGAGCCACGACTCGTTATCACGCTATTTCGCACATCCGTTCTTAAAATAGAAAAGTACCCACGAAAATTCATAAACCTGACACATTTTTGGGTTTTTTCCTAGTCACCTACTTTTTCTATTTTTACACAAATACTTTTACTTTTGTTTTTTTCTGTGCAGGAAATTGCACCAAATTATTCAAATGGGCAAAAAATGAAAGGAAAACGTATTAGTTCGTACTCAAAACTCGAATGTTTTCCCCACTTCTCCTTTCTCTGACGCAGTTTTCATGATGTTGTACAGCCAAGAAAACGAAACGTGTGTTTGCAATTACATTCGTGAGACCGAAACAGGCTCAGTTCCAGCATATTTATTACGTCCATGAGCGTATAAGCGGAGTTTCAAAATTGCTCAACAGTCTACACAGCAAAGAGACGCACAGAAAAACATGGGACGCATGCATAATCTAAATTTTTGCAGCAAACTGAAAAACTTCTTATAAGAAGAACCCTTTCTTGGTTACGTTTACTTTTTCATTCTGGTTTCCTTTTATCCAGGTTCGTCGTGTCAATCCGCAGAGTTTTCGTGTCTACGAACAATAGGCATTCCAAAAGCAGATAGCAAACTGTAAACGATGTACCTATATAGATTTCCTGGAAACATGAAAAAATTAGCTTGTGTGTGTTTCTTAACAAAAAGATTTCCTTCATTTCTTCGAACCATGAAAATGCACAAAACACTATTACTTATTCAATAATATCCTTACGTCTTATTATTTATTTTACTCATCAGGACAAAACAACTTGATTTCTAAAAACTTGGTTTAATTATTACTATTATTAGTTCTATACGCGTTTATTGAAACGAAGTAGGTACGTTCTTTAAAAATACATTTCCCCCAGAAGCAGAGTTTATAATAACTTAACTAATGCAATATGATCAAAATTCAAGAAAATACAGTTGAGCAAATATTTAAAATAAAATATAGTGGATGAGGGATATAATATGAGGATGAGGGTAATATTAAACGACATGGACATGCATAAGGTTAAGAAATTCGAAAATTGCATTTCGAAATTATTACTCCAAGTTCCGTGTGTGTATAGAAAAATCACCTTTGGGCACCTTTGTATTTGAAAAGAACACAGCACGACAAAGAAATTTCATTTTTTTTAAAGAAAAGAAACATTTGAAAGGAGCCGAACAGAAATGCTAAAATAAACAAATTATGATGGGAGAAAGCAAGACGAAAGGTTAGCAATGCAATACGGCAATAGGAAGAAAAGGGGTTGGTTTTCGGGAACGAAACGAATTTATCATGATTACACAAAACTTGGAAGTGGGGAAAAGCATAGGTAGGCATACAGAATATTATATACATTTTCGTAATCATATGAGGAGAAAATTCAACGACCAATGATAATATAAATAGCTCAGACTATACGATTTCAACAGGAGAGAGAAACAGTTTAAATTATAAAAACAGGGAAAGTTTGGAGACGACGAACATGGAATCGCATGGGAAAACGACATGTCAACAAAATGTCGTTGTGTATGGGTTGCATTTTTTGGAAAGGGTATGAAATAAGGGTCCCTTAGGATTTAACTATTTAACTTGTGGAAATGTAGAGGACAGGTCACGATTTTAATCTTCATTCATTCAAACTGTGTGAATTAATGAATTATATAATCATACTATGCATTATCACGTGATTTAGGATAAAATAGCAGAAAAAATCCCATCGCATCACTATTAATTTGCATACCGAACTGTTTTTCTTCAGCTATTCCAATTTTACCAACGTCCAATCTCCAGAAATGACCGTCAATAAAACTGGAAAGTAAACATCTCGTTTCCCTTCAATTTGTCAGAAGAGAGACCAGAAAAGAAGAAATCCTTTCATTCTTCGAGTTATTTTCGTCACATCTGTTGCTTTCCCTCGTTTCACTCTTGGAATAATATTCATTACGACCAACTGGCGACGGGACAGAACAAGCGAACAAGGGCTGATTCATTAGCTCAACTTTTCCTGTCGTGCAACCCGCCGTTTCCGTCTCCAGAGTTCCAATATTGCTACAGTATAATATTTTTCAACTCATTGCTTCATGAATCAAAAATGTATTATACGGAAATAAGTACGTTAACTTCATGTTCCTTTCTCCCTTATTCTGTCCTTTTCATAAAGTCGTCTCCAACTAGTATAACGAGCCTCGCCCACGCGTTATCTGTATTCACTGGAGATGTAACAACAAGAATGAATAGGATCTTTGCAGCATTATTATTACGAGATCAGATGCAAAAATGAGATGTTCAGTTCAATCTGTTATTGTGTCATCCTCATCACGTCATCAGCAAGCGTCTACAATTCTGGAGAAGGCGTCCCAGTTATCAAATGACAAGCTAACGAGTGCCAGCCGCAGCCCACACCCATATGCCCGAATGCGATTCGATTTTATATGATGTAATTGAAACGACTGTCAAAAACCTTTACCAAACCATGCAAAGTTTTCCAAATTTATATTGTACATTTTTCCAAATCAATTCAGTACATACGAAACGATTATGAAGTATGAACAGGAAACAACTTATTCAATATTCATCTGTTCAATAATCGTAAACCGTTGGATGTCTTTTGAAGTGGGTTTGCATTTATCCCATGACTAGATTCTTCAAGGGGTAAAATCCGAAGTTTTCAAACCTCGGGTTATCTTTTCTTAGACCACTGAGGGACTGAGACCATGCCCTTTTTCAGAAACAGATAAAAGAGCTACACCGATACAACATGTCATAATATCCTAGCTTTAGCTTCATTCACGGAACATGAGGAGATCTGAAACTTCCTGTGTATCAGATTGCCTCTATCAGTTTCATAAAGTGTCTATTGGATTTTGAATTTTTGAAATTGAATTTGTTCCCATCACGGACGCAATTTTTATAAAAGATGCGAGTAGCTGTACTCAAAATACATTTCCTTACTTCCAAATGCAATATTTACCACTACCAGAAAAAAGTTTACATGTTTATGTGCTTTAAGTGAACCGAATCAATTTGACCTGTCAAGCATGCGAAGTATGCATGTGAGGGAAAAACATAATATTTTACTGGAGAAGGGGATGATACTACAGCACCGGCACCTTCAACTTCCTCAAGAAATCCTTACGAGCGAAGAATCGTGTATAGAGTCATCCTGAAAGACTTCCGGGAGAATTGTGGTCTTTTCTAAAGGAAAAAACATTGCTCTCGCATTTCTTGCACTCATAAACCAAGTTCCGTTGAAGAAGCGCTGTTGCAAACCAAGAAGCTCAAATGCTCTACACACATCCTGAAAAAGCCTTTCCTACATGCCCCCTGTTTCACAAAAAAGGGGAAGATTCCTTTACGGACATTCCACACGGCAACTTTTCCGTAATTACGAAAAATCCTCCGTTTAAGCAGCTTTACAAAGAATCCCGTTTGACAAGTATAGTCACAAAAACTTATTAATAAAATATAGTGCTGGTATTTTCTTGAAAAAACACTGGACAAAATGTATGAGTGTAAACAACGCGTTCTTAAGGTCCGTCCGGTTGTAATGTACTTACATACAATGGACGAAACCATACACAAAAGGACTTATTGTGGCATGTGGCACACACAATTCATGATTACAACTGCGTAAATTAGGGCAATGAAATCAAGCGGGTCTTGGCGAAAAAGTAGACTACAGCTACAGCTTGTAAAGTCTACACGAATGCAAAAGGACACAAAGGGACGATTATTTTACGTCTGAGTTGGCTGTCGGAAAGAAATTAGTCAAAGAGGAAAGGAAGAAGAAGAGAAAAGGGAGTCGAGGGGAATTACCAGTGTTATTTCTAGCTGTCTAGGGGAAATGCAATTAATTAGCTTAAGGAGTCCAGTCGGCATGTCGAACTTCTTTAATTACACGGTTGGGCCTTTGCGCATGGCACTTCATCAAGCGAACAAGAAGTAAAAGAAAGGAGGAATAGCGTTACTGTCTTCTCAAAGATGGAATTTTACTACAGTGTAACAATAATGTGAGGTTGAGACAAACTGTACAAAGTGCGACGTGAATGACTATGTATGTATGAAAGTTGCACAGAATATAGAGGAACAGGAAGTGAGATAGTCTCATGGCATTCTGAATATTATTTCTGTCTCATTTAATTCCTTCGGCCTTTCTTGTGAAGTCAAAAGAGGCCTCGCACGCATAACTCATGTTATGCAAACGACTTGGGTTCCAAAACAAGTCGACCCAACTGGTGCCTTTTGGGCACAAGGTCCTCTCTTTTTACTTACATATTCTGTTGTCAGGAAAGTTGAACATGCTGGTGACTTCTCGATCCGATGTAAAGGCTAATATTTCAAGAAGTGGGATTTACGCCGGGACAAAGAAAGGAAAAGTACCAGTGAAACAAGCATAGGACAGAATGAGAGAGAAAGTTACAATAGTCTCCAACACAAAAGGAACCCACACATAACACACATATAAAAAGAATGAATTCATCCAAAAGTCTCTCAAGAGGACTGAACTTAAACCCAGTGCTACATTGGCTACATACAACCGCCGTTTCAATTTGGCCTGTCTTTGTACGTGATTTCCTGGAGATTTTCACTGACTTGCGAAAGAGTTAACTATCTCCGGAACTGCGGCCGTGGAGCAGCCATGCAGGAAGTGAGAATGAAAGTTGCACTTTCCCAACCTGTCTGTACAAAGGGACAAGCTTCTAGCTACATAGCACTACAGCAGTCAGTACAGTATGTTAGTACACAAAAAGATCGACCTCCTACACATCAGAACAGAACGGAACCCACTCATACCCACACTGGAGACTCAACTGAGAGCTGGACGACAACGAAAACATAATCTGGACAGAACTAACTCCTCTAACTCAAGTCAAGTCTAAAGCCGAAGCAATTGTGGAGATTCTCAAATACACAAAAGAAACGATATGGTTCTCAATGGACCCAGAAACTGTGACAAGATGCTGTGTGACTGTGTGACGACGAAGATGCAAGGGATGAAGTTCAAATAGTAGTGTAGTTACTACACAAAAAACCCGTCGTGCCACTTACACGCTTCAGCTTTTCGTCGTGTGAAGCCGGATTCTTGTCTCTGGGCTCTTTGTCGTGAAAGCTTTGATAATGTCGATACTCATCTCATCACATGCTCCACTGTTCGACTTTGACGGCCCCTTTTTCCAGTCTGCCGTCATGATAAGATGACGACAAAGTACCCAGTACTCATTCATGCTCGAATACAACCATGGAGAAATGAATATATATATGCATATTACACTTCCAGAGGTTCCAGTTCCACCCAACAAACAATGTGACAATGAGCATACAAATTGGACATATAGCAATTCCTTTGCGTTTATTCGTAATATATAGTATTACATTTTAAGGAATTTTATTTGTAAAATGCGGCCTTGTTGTGGCCTTTTAAAACGAACCTTAAAAGTTATCCATAAGCTGTAGCCGCTGCAGTGCAGCTTCCAAGCTCGTCTTTTTTGCAGCAGGGATCTTTAAACAATATCCTCATTTCGTGCTTTGTTAGGTACAAAACTCCCGTGGCTAATAAACACTTGAATTCTTCGAATATCTAAGAAATGCAGTTAGTTTTTTCTCAAACGATCTTTTTGCATCCGACAAAGGGATTCTCTAGAGCCTCTGTTTTCATTCTTCGTCTTCTTAGTTGTTTCCTATCTCTGCTTGTTCTGGAAGAATTCTGTGAGCAAAATACTCATCTGAGACGACGGACGTATACACGCTTGTACTGCGTACATCAAAAGTAAAAGTTGGTTGCAACGAAAAGGACATGACCTGAAGGAGGAGAAAGTGTAAAAGACGATTAAAAGGGAAGAAAACGAAACAATGTACTACGGTTAACTACAACTATTTCCATTGCATTTGGAAACCACTGAACGATTAGTTGTTTCATGTAAGACGGAAAGGCTTCATATCTCCTTCGCCGTCCTCTCATTCCTCTCGGTTTTGAATCCAGGAAACTTCCATGAAGGAGCGTCAACTGGACGAAATGTATGTAGTGCACAACAACGCAAGAGAAGAGAGCAATAAACCTTTTGGAGAAGCGAGCGAAACCTCCAAGGAATTGGCTGTCGGCTGAAATTTGATTCTCATCTGTCTTGATTAACCCCAGATGCGGGCAGGGATCGCGTCCGAGAGCCGCTTACGACCCCAAAGCCAAGACCCAAAGACGGGTAAGTTGAGTCTTACATCGCCCTAACCTTTTCTTTCGGATAGCGATAGACACGACTGAAAGACGGCGAAACTATAAAACCGTTGCATACCTACTGCTACTACCAGTACCACTACGGCCCAACCAAAATGCTGGATTCGTTCTTCCTCGTCTATCTTCAGTCTATTATATAGGGAAAGCACGAGTAATCTCACGTATCTCTGGAACATCATTTCCTTCCACTTACAACTATGGCACAAATGAGCGCTTCCGAGCGGAAAAAATGAGATAAAACGAGGACTACTTCTTTCAACTACAAAAATTCAGTTTGACCTTTTTTTATACTAAAACAGGAAGGAACTAAAATTTCAGAGCCTTCAGTTCAGTAGGAATTAATCTTAAAAGTAATAACATTGTCATTAATTTTTAAGCCTGTGTGATTTTTTTTCTGTTTAAATTAGGAAAGTTGAGTTTTTATATTTTATCGCATTTTTTGTTCACGAACAGGAGGACACTCCAACTTTCCCTACAGTTTTTGAACAAAGTGACTCATTAAAAATAAATTGCTACAACTTTTTGCTAAGTGCTCAAGAGATTTTGCATACATTCGTGATTTTGCAAAAGAGTGTGCTCAAATAGTCCATCATATTAAGCGTATTATTCATATTTTTAAAAACGTCGAACATTTTAAATAAAATGCTGAATTAGTAAGAAGTAGATAAAGAACAAGTTAACAACGTGCGATATTCCAAAGTGGTTACACTCGAACACGCCGCGGCATCGTGTGTTTTTGTTTGTACCACAAAAAGGAAAAAGGATCAAACGGAACTCTTGTTCACTACACGCAAAATTGCTCCAGATAATTTTGTGCTCTTTTGATTTTCAGCAAAGAGAGACAAAGCTTTGTTGTCTACTCCCGACTTCCCGACTCTGGATTTTTAGACTTAGAGTTGGATTGCCAGGCACAAAAAGAATCGAAAGAAAAAGAAGCCACTTGATCGTGTTGAGGACGACAACCACTTACATTATGGCAAAGTGCTCGCCCGACTCGATTGAATGCGGCTTGTCTCTCTCGTCGAATGCAAATGAATGTACTCACGACAAAGACAAGTGGCTTGTCGACACAAAGCTGAATGCTTTTGTTTGAGTGACTTACTATTCGAGTGCTTGTCTACTTCAACAGAAGAAACAAGATGAGAGAAAAATTATTATCATTTTTTAGTATACTTACCAAATACAATCATTCGGGCTGCTTCAGCTGCTTCGCCTGCGGAAACACAAAAAAACATTCCGATCCTTATTTATCTCAAATATATTTTTGCAAATGGAATAGGAAAGAAGGAGATGTAATGGAATAATCGTCATCTAGTAAACTTTGTATGCATGTACCTTCAAAAGTAGAGACTTTGCAAATCCAGTCACCTGGAAAAACAGACATGAAGAAAACACATAATTTATATTCTTGAAATCCTGGAGGCTGTCCCAATTAACTAGAGTAAACAAAAACGGTCGAGACAAGCTTTTCCCTTGCCTATGCATAGATTTCCGTAGTCTTTCCTCGTCATCGTCATTATCATCGTCAACCTATATGTTCATTGTATAGCATTGGAATGCAAACCTCGTCGTCGTCGTTCGTTCGTTCCGAAAAACCCGTCTCTGTCTCTGTACTAAAACTCTCTGAAGGTACTAAATTCCCAACTGCTCCCTCAAGACAATGCACGTTACAATCAGGGAACGCGACTACGGACAAAATAAATAATAAAATGTCCCATCATTGCATGCAAATTAGGATTTCTATGTCGTCCACAACCGCGGCGCGCTTTAGTAGTCAAACTCGCCCCAGGCTAAATGACAGTAATATATCTATATGTAATGCAAAATATACAGAACTACGCTAAGGAACATCATGTAACATTAAGCTCTCACCACTGAGTTCAACTGAGGGTCTCATGATTTGGAGGGCCCTGTGCATTTTGTACACGTCCGGGTCCACTGTGTACGTAAGGTTCAGTTTTCCTCGTAAGATACCCAAATCTTGCGGTGGCGTTTTATTTGGAATCCACTGATAAACGGGCTTGTTGTCAAAGAACCATTTGACGACCAAACCAGGTTTCTCCTTTTCGTGCAATGAATAGTCACAATCCAGGATCACGAACTCTTCCGTACCATTCTTGATGATTGGAGGAACTTTGAGGTACTTGATATGCACCCCGGTGACTCCTACAAAACATACAGAACAAATACAATCTTATTTAAGCATTCCGTTTCAAAAATTAGTCAGAAGCGTTCCAATTTTAACTTAAACTTAGCACAAAACAACGTGAACTGGGTGATTATGATACCTTGAGGTTTCAGAAGCATTCATGAGAGCGTTCATGTGTCTCAAAATATTTTCCCTAAAATTGAAGATCCAAATCTGGAATATTATATGCCCCATTTAATGACGAGCCACTCTTAAATTGGCTAGATTTGGAAACCTTAAAAGCCCCATTATAGAGAAAGTCGTGTGTTTCTTGTGCACGCACACATTTGCATAACTGAAGCCAATAACGCCAAGTCACACAAAACGTATAGAATTTTTGCTATGTGAAGTTGTTAGGGTGGAAAACAAGATATAACTTCTACTGTTAGAACTACACCTGAATTTTCGATATACCCAATCCTTCGAAGACTTTCAATCTTCGTTTTCTCTATACCCGGTAACATCATGCATACATAGACTTTTACATCCCATCCTTACGGAAATAAGCTTAATACGATCGAAGGAGAGAAAGCAGAAAGTCACTTGAGTTTTTTCTGGAAGTACTGAGCAGATTTTATTACTTTCGACTCCATACGAGCAGTTGCAACATAACCTACCCATGTCGATTTAAAGAACCTAATATGTACATGGAACCGAAAAGAAAGGCAATCGAAGAAATACTTATTCCCCGTTTTTATAGCTTTAAAGCTGCATCCCCTTGGTCGTGAAAGGGAGTTAAAAACGGGTTTCTTGACTACCCCACTGATTTCCCTTCCAGACCGTAGCATAGAAACACTAAAACGTTACAAAGTCAGAAAAAGGGCTACTACTCTTTAATCCGCAACTTTTGTGTACCAACAAATCCACAAACAGCAAAAGTATATTGCATGCACATTTTATCTTCTTTCCCTGTGTCACGCTTACAGAATCGCAGCTGAATTTCTTCTGAAGACGAGATTCGACCTCAAGTGTAAGAATGCTGTTGCTCTCTTTCTTCGGCAGATTATGAATACATGAATCACACGAGTCCAAAATTAAAAAAATCAACGCTGACTTTTGCAGGTCCAAAGTGAAAGTGAAGTTGGACGGTTGGACGTTGGACCATCCCAGATTTTATTTCTTACTTAAATCTTGTCTCTTTTCGATTCTAATATATTAAAAGGGTCTTTTTGTGTGTACAAAAACTTAAGCTTATGAAGTCTTTTTCTAGACTCCAACGAGCTTTCTTTGCTCAAAAGATTGCACTGGTTTGAATGCCCCGCAGCAGAGTAGTATGCCTTCTATATGTTGTAAAGGGATCAAAAAAGCTTTTTTGAAGTGCGACTAGCCTAGTTTCTTATTATCCTTGTTAGTCGAAACGATACAAAACTCCCACTATTATATACTAAATAGTTCTTCTCGCCGCAGTAGTCGGTTGTGGCTTTGGTTCAACAAAATGTAGTTTGCTGCCATAAATACAAAGCAAAAGGGATGGCACAAAAACCCGGACGGTCATTTGTCTAATACCAAAAAGCTCTGGAAGCCATAATCTTACTAGAAATGGGTAGTTGTTTGCAGGGAAATTCTCATTAATTTTTATTTATATGCCCAAGTGAGCAAAAATATTGCATTATCCTTCTGTATCGCCATTCTTCTCTTTAAAATCATTTCAAACGGATAATCCCGTAATTCCTCCAGGGATTATACTATTCAAAATGAATGGCTAATGACTTCCTAGTGAACCTTGTAAAATTACATTTCAAAGTTATTCTATTGCCAACTGTAAAAGAAAAATGCTGGATTGCAGTACAATCATTACTTCTAGTTTGGCGAAAAAGAAAATCCGAAAAATGCATAAAAAAGTTGGATAAAATTAAAAATATGTTTCATAACAACATACTTCATTGTATTGACGAATATGCACAAAAAATACTCCGTGCATAGAAAAGGGGAGAAAAAAGAAAGAGATGAAACAAAAAATAATGGAGAAAGTGCATAGAGTTCGAGTGTAGTTGTATGTCGTCGGATCTGAGCGTGTAGATCCACAAGGTTCTTATCGTCGTGAGTAAATGGGACGCTTGCTCGCCTCTGCTCATCATAAAGTAGGATGACATAACCATTGGAAACATCTGAGGAAACCGTTTCGGACGGAAGTGTCTTTGTGTGTGGCGTGTGTCTGCCACATAACCCAGGCGGGAACGGCGATAACAGAACCTCCCACATGCAGAACGCTCGGTTATCTGGGACATAATGCAGGCGGAATTCCGATGTTATGAGACAACATTCTCGATGACAAACGAGCTCAATTGAGAAGAAAAGAGGCTTCCCTCTGCTTTTACATCCCACACGAATCCACTTGACTCAATGTGTCTGTTCAACAACGATGACATGCATAAAACTGACTCAGCTTTTAATTGTCTTCCCTTTAAGAATCTTCTGTGCGACTTGGAAACACGAAACAAAGTTGTCCTGGTGTTCAATTCCAGAAGTTTCAAAACTCGATTGTCACAATCAGACAATCTTTCCATAACATAACAAATATAACAACAACATATCCACAAAAAACTCAATTTTCCTTATTTTTATAGCAAATTCCAGACAATGAAATACAAAATAAATTCCCCCCAATGAATTACACTTTATTCAGAGGGTAAACATTGCAAAAGAGCTCGGAGGGTTGGTTGTTTTGACAGGAAAATTCTCACTCGGTTCCCCTAAACTTTACTTGTGACTGGAAATGAGAATCTTCAAAATCAACCCTCTCTGTTCTTTTCATATAAATATAGTCAAAGACTTGGCAGCTCGTGTTACACTGAAATGCAATTGGCAACGAAATCTTGTCTCTCTTTGAAAAGATATCAAACCAAAAAGAGTCAAAGAGAGACTTGTTCGCAGATCGAGAGGTACCATGCATTACTTTAAAAGAGTTTTTGTCCCTTTTTTGCTATAACTATAGGGCAAGTGCTCTGGGGTGTGCTCATACATTGAAAATGGCATTGGACAGCCCGCATCATTTCCATTCTTCCTTTTTTAGAAGTTTTGAAACTCAACTTGACTCTTTACTTTACAAGTCGTCCGGATCCCAAAGAGTCCGGAAGCGGTTGTTGGCAAATGGCGAAAGTATTCAAATGTTATGGGTTGACTAAGTCGGAATTATGTGAAGTTGGTTATTTGTGGCGCGACGGCCGGGGTCTGTTACACTCTATAAACCTCCAGAATTCTCTTCGTAAAATATTATCTAGAGAAATGGCCCAAAGTGCCTTTTCCCTCGACTTCTTTAGACATTACGTAATCATATAATACCTTTTCACAGCAAGAAAGAAGTCGGAGAATGAGAAACGCTTACCAACTACGGAAGCAAATTAGCCCAACTCTTCAAAAATGAAGTCTTGACTGCCGAAAGACCTGTACAACAGCCATCTCTTTTACACTCTTCTGGGGATAATTCTCCTTTCTCTCCGTGTGAAGGTAGTTTTCTTCCAGAAAAATGAAACAATTTTCACCCCATAATTTCCCAATGAACGACTTAGCTGTCCTATTATTTAGTAGTGTATTTCTTCAGACCACCAGTGCTTAACGATCCTTTTACTTTGCTCAATTCAAACGTTCAAACGTTTTTAACTTTACATAAGTTTGTAAAATACATCACAAGCACAGTAGTATAATAAGGTATCAAAGTTTTTTGAAAACATCGATTCCGTTATAGCCAGCTAGATGTATTTGACAGTTTCGAAAAACAAAAACTGTCAAATTCATTTTGAAAAAACTCTTCTATCTCGTTTCCGACACACATTCTTCCTGTTTACTTTACTCGTTATTTAATCTGAATGTGTACTTGCGGAAAAACATTATCGGATGACAGAAAATGTTTGTAGGATGGAAGATTAAAAAGATTAATTATTTACAAAAGAACATCATTACTATTTTTCCTTAAAAATAGTAAATATCATCCATTCAGGACCAGAGGACAATCCATTTTTCATGTTTCTATTGTTTAGTCAATGGAGTATGAGGTTACTCATACACTGCACGCAGGATGTGATGTGTGTGATCTCACCCCAAAAGAGCTTATTGATGCGCAGAAAAACTAAATTGGCAGTGTAGTTTATTTGCCTGGAACAGTTGGATGTGAGATTTTGTGTCGTATCCAGTCGTTAAGCAACTTTCCTTCAAGCTGTTAACCACAAAAAATCTATTCTATTCTTGGACACAACAAAAGTCCATGGAAAACACATAAATACACAAGCTCCTTCTGTTTCCTACATATCAACGACTTGCAACAAGACGTCTTTGTTGTGTGGGTGTCCATATAAGCTGCCCGACTTGCGAATCAGCAACGAAGTTTTTTGGTCTCCTTGACTGCTCTTAAAAACCACTTTACTATTTAAGTTTAGATTTCTCTTCGTCGTCTCAAAATATGTAACCGTAACATCAATATTTTTTTTGGCAAACATTGACAGCTCCAACCTTAAACCTTAATAAATACTAAAATAATTCAGCCCGAGCTGTCCATTATACCTTCTTGGTAGTCTCTTCGTCTCTCCATTACCATGCTTATGCAAAAGCCTGCGACTCAAACTACAAACACAACAATTTCGCTAGTCTTTTCATGTTGCCTCTATTTTCTTGCGTGTTTTCGTGGCCTGGTGATAGTTCGGTCAAAAGTCGAAGGAAAAATGGTTCTTGAGCTGTATTTTATGTGCTTTGCTTTGTCACGACGAGAAAGCATACACGCTGATGTCGCGGCAGCGAACAACATTACCGTAGTTTATGACCTCACTTCTTACAACGGTAGTAGTGCAACGTATTATACATTATATGACAACATGAAAAGAGCGATCATATTAAAGTATTTACACTATTTTTTGAAAAATTCTGCATACAGTGCAAAATGTTTTACACGAAGACTGTAAGCCGTTTAGTTGTACGTATAAACTGTACTACAAAGTAAGAAACTTGACGTGACCTTTCCGGTCTATGAAGTCTTTTATTTTACACTTTCTTTTGACGTGAATTGAAATTGAATGACGTGAGAGTTGAGAGATGAGTCAGATGAGAGATGAGAAGTCTTTTTTATGCAGAGCTTGTCTTTCTACATTAAAACATATGAGTCCCAGAGTGAAGCGAACCACAAGAATGGAATAAATATAAATCTTAAACGAAGATACGATTTACGCACTCCTCGGCTCTCGCCTCTCGTTGTACATTGTACTACGTAATGCACATTACATATGGATTCTCCAAAATGTACATAATCCACATGAGTAATAACCAACACACATCACACTTGCCGTAAGTCTATCCCGTGTTAAGGTTTCATAGTGGGGAAATGTCGGCGTCATTAAATTCAGTTCACATAGGGCAAGACAAAGTTAATTCTCCAGAGAAATTTGTGCGGATAGTGACATTATTCTGGAGGGAAGCCCTGACTCTTGCAGTTACCAGTCGACTGGAACATAGCAAAGTCACTTTCTCTTCTTCCGTTACAATGCAGACTGCAGACAGAATTACACTGACTCTCTCTATACGCCACTCCACAACACAAGGAAAGAATACAATAGTTCAAGATTCTCAAGAGCTGGGTCGACCGGGAACAGAATTCAACTACAAAGTAAGTATTTGCAATGCGAATTTTATCCTGTCTTTGTGCATGCAGGACGAACATCCCTCAATGTAGAAAGGACTCTGGGACAAAATATTTGAACGGAATGGCACACAAGTTTCTTACTTAATAAAAAAGCATACAATTCGACATTCGGTACAATACATAGAATGGCTCAAGCCCCAGAGTAAACGAAAACTGAGTCACTACGACAAGTAATGTAAACTACGGTACAAGCCTTACTTAATTTTTGTCAATGACGCTCTCTACTTTTTCGTAGTACGCTTGGAATAAACCAACGTAACAAGCCATGTTTTTTATTTTCTTTGATTCAGCGAAAAGTTATGCAAAAAACCAGTCGAAAAATTACTCATAGTAAACAATAAATTTGGAGCGTATTCAGCAACTTTATTGCATAGCATATTGATTGATCCGGAGAAGACTCAAGGAGTGAACGTTACAATCGTTGGCAGTCATTACCTGGGAATAGAATGCAATTTTGAGCCAAAAAGTTGGGTTGCATTTACGGTAGAACGAGGATTGAGGAAGAGAAAGAATTCCCGTTTTCATCCCCAAGAGACGAAAAAGGACAAACAATTCAAGAGAAAGTTGCTTTCGCTAAATGCAGCATAACACATAAGCACGCAATTCCGAACGGAAAAGTTTGTCTTTTCACAAGGGCAGAAGAAAAATGTTCCTCGGCTGCTCAGAAGGAAACGTAGAAAAAGAAGAAAGTACATTCGTATCAACATCATCATTATGTGAAGTCAGGATCTAACCGATACTAACAGTACCATTTTTTCCGGCAGTAAAAGATGTGGTAAAAAACTCACATCCTTATAAACTGTATTTCTGTATAGTGGTATCTACCAGGAAAATAGTCAAGTGATAAGAGAAGAAGGCTGACGGTCCGCAATTGGCTTGCATTGCAAAGGATAAGGGAAATTATTACACAAGCGAACAAACAGCACGGTTTTTACCTGTTTAGATAACATTGCCTCTTGTCGTTCTTCTTCATGAATAAACGAATGTGGAAGAAATTGGACTTGATGAAATATGCAGTAGAATTCGTTCATTTACCGTGGAGTTGGCACGTGGACATCGTGAGGATTGCCACTATCACGTCCTTTAGCATTTACTGCAATTTTACTTTTACAGTTCCTCGTGGACAGGAAATATGGAATGACCTCCACGTACTTAGTAAACGTTCCAAACAGACAATTTGCGTGACTAAATGGGGCAGTTACACAGTTTAAGACAGGAAAGTGCGTTCACTTCCCCGAAAACCATGTCTTAATAGACTCTTGTCATCCAAGTGTCTTTTCTCCTAACTTTATAGTCACATGCAATTACAATTTACATTTAAATGGTTTTCACTGACAACACCAAGGATCGGATTAAATATTTTCAAAACTCGATATTTATGATAAAGTGCATTGCGATTGTGGTTCCTATTTTTCTTATTTTCCTTACTTATAGTTACATGAATGATTGCATCAGTGGGCAAAAAGCCTACGTTGTGAAAGTAAGCCTGAGGACAAGGTCAAAGTGAAAATCCCACAGAATTTTGTTCCTCCTTATTTGCAGCTGGTTCTAGTCAAGAAAAGTCCGAGAAAAGAGACAAAACAGCAAAGTACCCTTACAACATGCTTTCCATGTGTACAAAACTGTTCCCTCGTGGTTTTCTTGTGCATAATGACTGCGGATAGGCATGACAGGATCATTAATATTCTGAAAGATACTCTCGTTCCGTCTCGTCCCGTACGTCCATATATCTCAGTTCTTTTTTGTACTTTTCGTGAGCGCTTTTGGTTACAAAACCGCTTCGCTTTACGCTCGAGCTTCTCAAAAAAAGAATCTTTCATTTCCTTTAGTAAGTCAGCAAAATTCGTTTTTCCGGTTCTTCAAGTAGTAGTACTTGGGTAAAGCATTAAAATAGTTTACATTACACGGTTTCCCAGCATTTCAAATATAGGATATTATAAACAGTATTACTATTGCGGTTATGATGCTTACAATCCTTTATTCATTTTTTAGTATCAATCCAAGGTCTAGATACTTAATGCAATGTGACCATGGACGTAGACGTGTAAAACAGACTTGATGGATGATCTCGCACCTCTACGGTTTTAACAAAAGCGTTTTCTCCAATAACAGTGCAAAGACCGACTCATCCTTCTTTCGTTCAAGTATTAGAAGGTACACTCACGTTCATTCTTCATCATCACAACGGATGGATTCCACGCACGGGGATGACAAGATATTCCAAAAAATATATTTTTTATACAAACTCTTGAAACAGTGAACACACATCAAAATGACATCAACAACAAATTCGACGACTCAATCCAGAAATTAAATTCTTAGACACATTTGGGATTCTGCACGAAGGTGAAACTTTCTCGATCACTTTCTAATTTAGAATTCCTTTGTGATGGTCTTGTAAATTAAATAATGTACGAAACAAAAATGCAGTACAATGTGGAAAGTTAAATAAAGTAAGGTTTGATCTTCGTTATAAAGAGCATTCCTGTGCTAATTCTAATTGTTCCCTAACCTCTTTTAACACTACTCTCGCTCTTAGTATTACAAAATAAGCAATGTGAATTTCTAAGAGTAATGATCCAGGGCACTCAGAAAGCTCAAGAAACCTGTTCAAATATTAAACAAGCAAAATTTTGTTCACACAAAGGAGGAAAAGGGCCAATGTGAGTAGTAGCTCGTAGCTTGAAGGTTACATTAGATGCCTGTGCATAAATTATGTAATGGGAGCCTTGATGAGTCCGTAACGCAAGGGGAACCAAAGTACATAGAGACTTTTACCCTTGCAAAGGGATTCTGGGAGTTCCGAGAAAAAAAGGCTGCTTACTCAACGTTGGAATCGAAGCTTTAATACACTCCTTTACCGGATGGTAAATGTTTGAGGCGAAAACCCCCCACTTACAAATTCACTTTCAAAATTTCTTGTGGCTTTCTGTACAACGATGCATCCAACTTAAATATTTCGCTTTTTCTCTTTCTCCGAAGCAGCACCTTCCATTCCGTGATGCATGTGCAGATGAAGTATACATCTATATACAGGTTTCTTATAATGTTGACTATAAATCCATTGATTTGCGGTTTTCCAACCCTCAGGGAATATAGAGAGCTTCTACCGTAAACTTTTTCCTTAAATATAGCTCGTTGTACAACACATCTTTCAAAATTCAAACAACTACCATTTTTCTTTGTGTGGTTTATAAAATACGTATTATTTTAATCCCGTATTATTTATTCTGTGTATCCGCACAAACAGGAGACAAACAGAGGATCCGGAAACTTCACTCACATTTTAAACCTTAATCGTACCCTTTTCTAAAAATTCAATTAGCGAGCGTAAATACGTTCATTGGGTACAGATGCACAACATTTCTATTGAAAACAAACCACTAAGAAAGCTTTTCTCTGTTAACTCCTTTTATCTGTAAAGGAACAAAAAATGTACCTTCAGGTGAACAACATAAAAAGGGAATAGGATGCTTTCTTTATGTATTTCTGAAGAAGGGATGAGGAATAGCTCGTCTTTAAAAGAAAGCCATTTGTTTTGCTTTCTCCCGGCGCTGACAACACTGACAACCCTTCAGGTTTGAGAGCAAGTGAGTCTCATGACATTTCTCTGTACACACATTTGGAGCAGAACTATGCCTGCGTCTACGGAAAGATGTACAAACATGTAAAAAGAGTATTTTTAACAGCTTATATTTGGGTCCTTCCTATGCGTGTGTGCAAAATTGTAGTATGTGCGAGCGCTGAGTACTCAGCACTCAGCCAGTCTTCATCTCTCCTCTCTCGTATTACACGTACACCATCTCACACCCTCAGTTATTTCCTAACGAATTTGCGAAGAATTTTTAACTAATGTACTTACAGCTCATAAATTCCACAAAGCAAAAAGAGCAGATAGTCCTTCGTTCTAGAAAATAAACTAGCAGAAGCCCGACCGGATAAGATTCTCAATTCTCTGGACAAAAACGACTTGCTTGCAACCTGCAACCAACCGTATTGTTCATACACAAACCAACAAAAATGAATGCGTTACTTACCTGGGAGCACATGAAGAGAATAAAAGTTTCCATCCACGGCTTAGTTTAGGACTTTAACATATTTCTCGTTGTATATAGTATATGAAACTATTTAAATGAATAAGAAATAAGGCACCAGGATAATTTTGAGAACTGTATTTTGTACAATTCCAAGTTGCAGAAGCGACCGTCATAAAAAGAGTCTAAGATTTCATAAAAAGGTATAAAACGCTCTCTTTGAACCCATAAAATGCCATGCTTTTCATTTGAGAACATTTGAGTGCAAAAACGGTTCACGTTTTTCTTTTTTCCAATCTTGTATTTTGTTTGGAAACGTTCCGCAGGAAGATCAAATTCAGAACAATCCTTTGAGGTAGTTTGGTTTTGAATAGATGTGTTCAAAAGCAGTTAATTTAACCCGAAGTTACTCAAACGGTTTCAAAAACAGATATCATCAAATATTCGTCTCCAACGTCGTCTCCAAAAAGTAAGTGTGAGTTTTAACCATTTAACCTTTATAGTCTGAGTTTTGCATTGGTTTATTTTTTGTATCGTGTAGTTCTATCTAGAGAATCAAGCCATGGGATGTTACGATTGTACATATAGAATTGCATAGTTCACTCGGCTGCTGCTGCTGTCTCATCTGTTCTTTCTGAATAATGAATGTGGTGACGAGAATGAATTGTAATAGAAGCTGAGGAGTGCCATAAAAGTCCCTTTGAAGTGGCCTGATGATCTTTTCATTATTAATGGGCCATAAATACATTGCACACATCTTCATGGCAGTCCTTTACCCTCACTCCCCTTCACAAAAGGAACTCAAACAAGAAGAACGAGTCTCTTTTCGCATGATGTATTACGCAACAACTCGTAGAGTTAAACCCTTTCTCACCCTATGTATTTTACATTTTACCCGTTCAGATAAATATGCCGGCACGCGGCTCGGATGCTACTTCGTGTATTAAATACTCATACCCCAAAGTTCATCTAAGTACGAGATTTTCAGAATCAAGTTTTGGAAGCAACTGAAATAACCAAGAGACGAAGAGACAGTTCAACATGAGAATTGACATGTGAACTTGCACTAAGATGTCCTGTTTTTTAATTGAAATGGAATACGAAGATATGTCGCACCTTATATTTAGCGCCTATTCGTCATTATCAAAAATGTCAAGAAGAATGCACAAAAGAGAACACAACGACAGAAAAGCCTGAGTGTCTTTGAAGTTGGTTTCCACAGAAAAAATAGTACATAATTTCTTTCCATTGCACCGTTATTAACATACCACTAGCACTGTAATTTTATCCGACAATTTCATATGCTTCATTTTTGAGCACAAGGGATGTCAGGAAGATGCTACTTTATAATGCATTCGGAAGTTGAAAGGTATAATCATAATAACCAGTTGAGTTAATAACAGCCTTGTATGTGAAGGCATGTGCAAAATGTCATTAGACTTGCTTCTGGATGGAAAAAACGTATCTGTCGCAGTGTCGCATCTTTTTCTCAAATGTACATAATGACAAAGTTCCCTTCCCATCCCTTTGTATGGTGTTTGCATATAATTTCCTTTGATGATTAGAATGAGCGTATAATGAAGCCTAAACGACCCCTGTGCCTGTCATCCCAAAAATTTCGTTTTTTCAGGGTTGACGTAAAACGAAACATAATATAACATCTTGTCGGAAGTAATTTATCTAACACATTACTATACTATATACTATACATAATACATTTAACCAGGCGAACATGCAGGCGTGGCACGTGGACTTGGAAAAATGCTAGTTTCATGGTTTCATCACTCTAGAGGATTAGCTAATTTTCAGAAGCCTTTTTTCTCTCTCCGATTGTGAAACAAATGAGGATGTCAATACTAATGGAAGCACTGAGACTGAGACTGAAACTTTGAGGAATACATGCGAGTTTTCCGTGCGTGCATTGCGTTAGACCCACGACGATTATGAACATTTAATACCGCAATTCATTCCTAATGGAAATGGAAAGTGAAACTTGCAATAGTAGGAATACATAGGTACTACTCGCCAAATGATATTATTTTATTCTTTTTCAGTGCACATTTTTCTACTATGACGTTTAAACAGAGACTTTGGAAATTGGAACGCATACAATTTGTTTTAGAATGCAACTGCTCAGCGTGCTCAAACGATTGAAGTTGAAGTCCTGACGAACAACTGAGTGAGAGGAATTTGCTATAATGTGGAACGGCAACTCGGCAAATGGTACGTTCGTACTGGAAGCCTGGAAAGTTGTTCCCCGGTTAGAAGATAAATGATACCGATAAATAAAAAATCTTAGTTGCCCACCTTCCTTGAAAAGTTGGAGAAGACGGGCAGGACCGCCATTCTGGCATGCGAAGTTAAAGAAGAGACATTAAATTACAGCTTAGGAAGAAAGCAAGCAAAAACGCGGAAGTCGCACAAGGTCCACAAAATCGGTAGTCTCACACAACTTTTTATTTATCGGCATAATTCATCTGTTCCGGTAGCAGTCGAAGCAGACGTTTAAAGTTTTTTTCTTCAAACTTGCACAAGACCTTCAAGGCACAACTAAAAGATGACAACGAAAATAGTGCACAGGTATTACATGATCCCGAATCGACATGGACATGGAAGACCAAGCGGTGGGAAACAATAAACAATTCAGCGAAGGCAGAGCCGCTCTGCCTTGGTTTCGGCAAGGAAAATCTCTTGGATAATTTCATGTTGAACCAATTTAAAGTTTATGTTGAACAAAATGTGTGTAATAAACGCGGCAGCCCGAAAGCCGCCCGTTTTTGGCTAACAGTAGGAAGCAAACGCGTGAAACTTCTACAGTATTAACTTCTGAACAAAATAGCTTTTATAAGCGCAATGGGTCATTTCGGCGAAAATTGCTTAAAAAGTCGTAAACTCTTAATAATGTCGTATCTCCATCCTCAATCTCCACAATAGTTTCAGTTGAGGGCAAAATTCACTATTTCATGTGCGACTTTTTTAATATCACGGTCCCAGTTGTTTCCCAGTTTACGTAGTTTAAATCCTAATCTTATTCGTCAATAAAATGTAATGTTTGCTTTATAGAATCAACATTCCTTTGTTTCTCTATATGAGAGAAATTATTTAGTAAAGATTGGAAAATAAAAATAACAACCTACATATACACATTAAACACTGTAAAGGAAGAAAACAAAAGATGGTTTCGGGTTCACGTTCAAGGAATCGTTTGTTGTTGTAGAACAGTATTTATGTAATATGGATGAAGCAGAGAAGCTCGACTGGAATCCAATCTGCCTGTGTGGGGCCAAGGAAAGGAGAAGAAGCCGAGAAAGAAAAATAGCGTGGAGCGTAGAGATCTCCTGCCTACGAGCTCAAAAGGATGAAGCTTCTGGACTGGAGGTTTTTTGTGTATACAAAGGGCAAGACAAAACTCTTCCTGAGCCTGATATGACAATTTACACGACAACTTGAGATTATAAGAGTTGGAATATAGTTCTGCTATACTAAAACAATTCCGAGAGCTGTGTGAAGCCCATTGCATGATGGAAGAAAAGAGAAATGGGAAACAACACTGAAGCGTGTAACGAAAAAAATACAAAGCCCAATTCGCTGTATGTGTTCTGTCTGTGCACAGGAACCCAAAGTGCGAATTTTCGCTCATGTTCATCATCATTCTCTTTTTCTTCCGGGCACTTTTTTCTTCTCACTGTGGTGGTGGTCCCAGATGGCTCTGGGTCTTCCACGAATATAGACGGGAGAAATGTGTGCAAAAAAGATTATGAGAAGAGCAATGTACTTAGGGTTTAGCCGTTTAGCCTAAAGGACTCCCCATCTTAATATCACACGGTGACAACAATAAGTTCAATAATGGGCATCTTAAAGGTAACCCAGAACAGCTATCAGGTTCATGCGTTTGTTTTATTTTCATCTTTTTTGGTAAATGAACAGAAACTATAGGCACGAAATAGAAACGCACAAGGTGTGGGAGAAACAAGGAAACCCTATAATGGAAAAAGTACGATAGAAGCCCAAAGGACACAGTGGTGCGGTGACAATGTGATATAACCTTCCGACAGAAGACATCTTTTTACATTATCATCCACCGAGCACATCTGCATAAAAAGTGAGACTGCCAAAAACGAGATGACGGATATTCATTTTCAGTCATGAAGTGTGCGTCTTGAGTGAGCTAACCGGAGGGAAAAGCGTGGAATGAGTCTTTCAACTCGTAATCCAAAAACACTAGACACAAATTAAATGCAACTCCTCATCCCATCTCATTTCCTCATCATCTCCTCGTGAGAGCGAAAAAGGAGTCGGATTACTTAAAAACGGAAGTCTCTCCAATTTCACCAAAGCACGAAATTCAACTCTCTTACCCATAGAGACTTTCAGCCATATACGGAAAAAATCTGTTTTGTAAAAGAGTGTCTGTAATGTGAATGGAAAAATAAAGATTTTTTTTCCAAAATCTGATGAAGACTGAAAATGAAGACAAATGTTATTATCTTCTCTGATCACTGATCAAACTCTTCAAACAGCAAAATCCATTCGGGCATCAACTGCAGTCATATCCTCAAGATTGTGTTTTTCTCCATTTTATGCACGAAATGCACAATTAAAATCTTAAGAACTAATGTACAGAAAACGTAATTCAATTTTATAAAATAATGTTTTTCAAGGAGAAAGAACGAAAAAATGAGCAAAATACTGCTCACAAATGTATTAGTTTTTCAGGTCCCGTTTTTGTCATGTCATGGTGCATCTTCGATACAGTCCGTTTCCTGAAAAACTTGGTCTTTATAAAGTGAAACACTGATGGAATGCAAAATGGTCGTTGGAGACTGACTCTGACTATTAAAAAGAAAGCTTGAATATCCGTCGAAAAAGTTTCCTGTGCTACATCTCCGCATTCTTTGAACTGTTTTCTGTGTAATCCGCTATCACAGAATGCATATAGCACAAAAAAGTCACAAGGTCGCACACTGAAACCCGACTTTAAAACGAGTTTCACAGACTAGAAGAAAAAAGAATACTCTACATACATTTCTGGTCTATATTAATATAGATGGGACGAATAAGCCGCAACTTTATTAAATGCAAGTTTTTAATACGCTTCTATGACCAGAGTCTATAGACTTTAAAAGCGCTTTTCTTCTTTCTTCATGTACGGTGAGAACAAAAAGTTCCATGTTATATATTCTTACATTCTCTAAAAAGTCCTCGCTCAGCGCGACATTGTGTTGCTCTGTGCTTGTGTTGACTTTCGTAAAGCATTTTCGACAGATGGACGGATATTACTTCGTGAGCACTATTATTTGCAACTCGAAAAACGTTCAAAGTCGCCAACAGAAAGAACCAAAAGGAACCTACAGCTACAGAATATTAAAATGGCAATTTGAATGACAACCATGGGCTTTCAAAGGCGGATGCCAAATCTAATGGAATTTCTAAGTGTCACGTTTAACGATGAATGCGCGCTTTACTTTATTATTTAAAGTGTACTACCGCTTATTATAGAAGAATCAAATCAGTATTCTCATCATTTCAAAAACTATTAAATGATTGAAAGATTTATAAAGCACTACATTGAGAAGTCCGTTTTTAGTCGTCTTTTCTTTCCGAAATGAAAAAACATGAGCGGGTCGCTAATATATAGGAAATCGAAAAAAATCACAGCTCATGTATACTTAAATTTTAATTTCGATAACACAAGAGGCAACCGCCAAAATCTCAAAGTGAAGATTTCATCATCCAGATATGCCTGAAGTGATTCACTCAGCTCAGCGCACAAAAGCGTCATAAGTGTCTCAGCTCGCAAAAAGAGGAATGTAATGATGATATCTGACAGGTTTGCAACTTTTGTGCAGACCAAGTTTAAAGAAATTCTATTGGCAATAATGTTCACTTCATAGAAAAGGCACATTGGTTACATTTCCCCGTATGATTCCAATTAATTCTACCTCTGCGAACTTGGACAAGTATAATTCAGCTTTGTGAAAGGATTAAACCGCCTATCTGCATGTCACATGAAGTGAACAGCGGACCATGACAAAATTCAGAAGCTGACGAAGACGCATAATAACTCCGGGCCCAAATTCACTATTTGAAACACTGTATAATGTAAACGTAAACCAACGAAGACACGATATTTCATTCATATTGTTACAACGTGTACAAGAACGTTATAATTATAATACAATAGTTTGCCACTGCACTGCGCCAAAGGGCAAGCTTCATCAAGGAAAATCCACAATGAACGATGAGACACTGGAGATAATAATGACGCGATAATTACGACGTTCCTTTACTCATTCCTTAAATCATTATAAGTTTATTTTTCAGTATCAAAAATCTTCTATACTTGGACGTATAGCACATGGTATACTATAATCTTGTAGTCTGAGGCCTATAGACACAAAGTCTAATTAAACTTAGTGCCATTAAGATGACGGCGGAGAATTCTTTTGGCACACCTTGTAATTTGCTAGTGCAACAGCGGGACTCTCACAGCTGGTTTCTTTTATAATCTCAATCAAAAATTCCTTTTTTATTGCAATAGCGTACGTACCCCAAACCTCAACTTATTGTATTGTGGTACTTTCATTTCAAAAGCTTATTCTTTATTCCGATAATAAAAGTATAACTAACATGTATTCTTATAGTGAGTACTTTTGTCACATACATTTCCTTACAACACAAAAAGTGTCAACAAAGTAGCAACTTTCCGCGCCTATTCTTTTACTGTTGGTTATTTTGCATGCCCTTTTGTCATTTTATAACGGGGATTATGAATGGATGTAATGTAGTCGTAGTTGTACATTCAAAAAGTCAATGTCAAGTTTAAACTTGTAAGTCTCACTCCACATATGATTACAAGCTCACTGTAGATAATACAGTCCACACACACGTGCGAGCATGTAATTTACAATAGTTAAAAGCTAATCTGCGCAAATCACTGCGAGTAGATGTACGCTAAAATTATAAAGGGGACCTAGGACCGAGAGGAACGAGTGGTTTTGCTTCCTTCGTCTATTTATATTACAACATGCGGAACTCATGTGTGACAATTGAGATGGGTACTTGTGCCTTATCGCTACGACTCTCAAGTGGCAAGTGGGCATATTCGTCCTCGTTAGTATATCTTCCCCAAGCGAAAACTGACTGAGTCGGTCTGTTGGGTTCCAATGAACCAGATCCTACTTCAAGAGTACATTGCGATTACAACTCGAGGTGGATTCTGTTATGAACAAGTAAAGTGTAATGTAATGATGTTCCGTAATAATATGCGTTCGGTTGTCTACGCTGCCCACATTGTCTTAACTATACGGACGACGGACGACGGTGCAAGCGGCACCCATAACAATAATAATAATGATAATACAGATACAACCTCAAAATGGCTGTACTTTGTACATCCTACAATCCTACTATTACTATTCTGTATATGGAATCGGCTCCTTTCTAAAAGGAAAGAGGAAGCTTCCTCATGGGTTAAATTTTGCATCCACATCTTTTTTGTAGACCTTAAAGCGAATAATAATAACGCCCAACAAACATTACGATTTTCTAGTGAAGCGGGGAAGGTCCACTTATGAACTTAACTATTAAGTGTTCTTAAACGCAGAATAGGGATGAAATATCCAGCACCGCAGCAGTGAAGACTATAGTAACACGTTATGCAGTGTCGAGAAAGCTGCACAAGATGCAAACAGGGGACAGTGATTTGACTCCGTTACAAGGACGCCACGTTCATTCCTTTGTGGCACACCATGCCGGCACCGCACGGCTTTACTCCTTACTTCGGCAGGATTGGATCATTACCATTAGTGTAGTCCATATGGGTCTAAATTACAGGATGGCTAGCCAACACCCAAATGCATCTCTGTGCGTAGTAATTCGGATTGAATTACAGTCACAAATGGACCTGTCTCCCCATCGATCGAGAATCGAGATCCATTGATATGGAGCATATCGCCCTTGTGTCTTTCATGACATTCATGAGTCTCATCCTTTACGATGCATGCTCTTTAGTCTGAAAGGAAGTGCAAAATATGCTGTCCAAATGGGCTGCAAATACTCTTACTCTCAAATCTATTTATGCGCCCTCCTCCCGTCGTAAGGAAACAAACGATCAGGAAAGAGACTTTGCAAGTTTACCAAGAGACGAAACCCATTTCCTCTTTCAGTAATCCTAAACTTTCCCACCCTCTCAGTGTTTTTCCACGTGTAAATGTTTCTCAATGACGTAAATTATCATTCCAAATAATCTTCCAAAGGACACGAGTTATTAATGCATGCAAAATCACGAAGATCAAACTGTCTAAAGTCCAAAGTATAGCAGTTAGCTTTTGAGATTTCTGCGATCTAAGAAATATTAGTACGATTTGGATAGTGCTATTTATAAATTCTAGCATTCCAGATTCCAGTGCGACAGTTCATTTTTGGAGACTTGCTGCAAAAATTGAAGCGAAATACGACAAAATTCCAACAAATGGAACATATTTTGCACAGTACGACCGATACGAGTGTACCACTACTTAGAAAATTAATTTGGAGCGGCTCTGGTTCTATACACCACGCACGGGTACAAAAGCAACTAGGGAAATGTACTTGAAATGAGACTGCTTTCCATAGATGAATTGACCAATGGTCTCACTGCTGCTGATCGTAATAAAAGTTTTATTCTGCAACATAAGAGTGAACATAATATGAAGAATCTGTCAAATATAGTACACAGTGGTCCGAAAACGGTTACACGAAACAAAGACTTTAGTTTTCCCGAATGAATATGTAAAAGAGACCGAGTTGTATCGGGTAGAGAGTATGAAATCCTCTGTTTACTTTAGCCTAGTCGTATATCTTTGCTATTGTGAATAATAATGTAATAGGGTTAGATATGATGAGCAGCAAATATGTATAGTCGTATGAGAATATGGGAAAGTAATGCACTCAGGGGTATGGAATTGTATTCATGTGGCATATGTGAGATATGTTGGTCCACGAGATAGACGAGAGGTACAAAGTATTACAAGGAATGATAGTGGAATCCTCTCCTCTCTTATTTACAGCCACAGGCCACGAGATGCATTTCAATTCAATTCATTCCGCGAGGTCTCTTTTCTCTTTTCGCGTAAGTAGCACACACTCAGAGATAAAAGTAAGAGAGAGAGAGAGAGAGAGAAACCGAGAGCAAAGAGCAAAAAGATGCGGGTAGTCTAGTCTAACCCGAGCGACGCTCATCCTAGTGCACGCTAAGTTCATCTCCATACAACAACAAAATCCAAATACAATAAAATCCATCGTTTTTCTAACTCCTGCTTACTTTCCCTTAGTTTCTGTTCTGAGCTCTCGTGCCTTTTCAATCTCCTCTCGTTTTTCGTTTTCCATTTAACTCGTTCGTTGTCGTCGGACGTTTTCTTTACTCTCTCGTTCTTAATCCAACTTTCCAGTGCTTTCTAACCTTAAAACAAGAGAAGAGATACATAGCATACTAGAGACTAAAGTAAAGGTTCAAAGAGCACACACTGAGTTCATATTTGACAGTGCGGTAAAAAGAAAAATGAAGAGAGAACTTGAAGAAAACTGAAAACGTCCATGCCAAAAAACGGACGCGATTCATCCGTCTTCGGACTTATATACGGAACAAAACATTAGGAAAACAAGAAAGGGTATTTCTTGCTATCTCATCCCACGTAGTTTCCGATCTGGTTTCCTCTTTTTCTGATCTCAAATCGACTGGACGGAATACAGAGAAGGTGGCACTAGCCGAAGGAGAAAAAACGAACAACATAATAATATCGTGTATGGACAGAGAAAAAATTCATATTCTTCTCCATATCCTTCAAATTCTCACACTTTCGTGTTTCCCATTCGCTATTTCGTATTTCTGCACATTTTTACACACAGGACGATAATCCCCTTCTTGTTCCTGTATTCCCATCGAATAGATGCATCTTTTCCTGCTGTATTTTTCATATAAAATTTGATATTTCGCTCGTGCCAAAATATTTTCACCAGACGGACGGATAAATTCCATCATTTCTGGGTTTTCTATTAACCCAAGGTTCATTCCACTATTAATCTACACGTCGGACGAACATCAACAGACTGAAAATGACAGAAGGAGCCAATCTTTTTAATGGTAAATGGAACTCTATACACGTACTACGTATAATATTTTCACAAACAATAATGGGTCCAATCCTCCAATCTGAGAAAAATTCACAAATAATTCTGTCATAGCAGGTTGCACCTGGAAAAATAACCGCCCAGTAAAAAAAAGCATACTTCATATTTATATTACTATGCAGCGTAGTTTATTGTACTCATTTATTGTTTATTGTAGTTTCAAAAAACTCGAAAGCGCAGAAGAAACACCAAGAAGATGGAATTTTCGAGAGGAAACGTAATTATTGTGATTATTGCATTTCGCTTCCTTTGTCTTCTGGATGATTTTGCTCTGTGTGCAAGCAAATAACGTTAAGACCGAAATTCAGCAGTAGGATGAATAGAATTTTTTCCAATATTTTTTGCAAGCTACAGGATTCTATACATATGCTGAGGGATTCAGCCAATAAATCTTGTGAATACGCTTTTCCACAGCTTCTTTCATCTTTGAGCCCAAAGCTCTCACAAGCTTGTTTATTACGTCCGATCCGCACGGATTTGTTATTGTTGTGAGATACAAATGGGCCTCTTTGCCAAGCGGAACGGTTCCCCTTTTAGAGCATCTGTCTCCTGACAAAAGCTGAAGCAAAAAGCCCTCGTGCTCGTAGACACTAATAAGGCTCACTTCCGAAAAGCCTTGTATTTATTCACATTGAGTAATACAAGCAAACAACAACAGAAAGCATCTGTAAGAACAGCAAAGATTGCACGCACTTTATAACTTATACTATTTCATTTATGCACCTGCCGAGAGAACCCACACAACGACTCCTATGCACATCATCAGTCTTTTCGCGAACAAGTGACGATGCCGACACACGACAACAGGCAAAGTCAAGTTAGCTTTCAAATCGCTAATCCCATCGGCTACACTCATACCCATTAGTTATCAAATGTCTCTCGCTTGTCAGCACTCATTGACAGTGCACCACGAATTCCCGGGCGTTGATGAGTTCAGAATTACAAAACATCCAAGATAACGAATTTAGACAAAAACCATCGTGATGACATAAATTAATAGCTCATTAAAAACTGCTTTTTTCGTCGCTTTTCCATTGACTCATTCAAATGATCGATTGATTACCATTTTCTCAAGATTCAAAGACAACCTTTTGTCACTGTGTAATGAAAATTTCTCAACATTAATACAAAAAGCCGCACACAAAAAACAGTTTTCGAAAATGACAATAACAACCACAAAAACATAAGCAAAACAAAAGAAGCTGTGTACTATAAAAGTCATCCTCATTTTTTCAACGGAAGTAAGTCGCATAATCGCAGCGTCGTGTTGTGGCGCTATAGCTTTTTCTTCGCCTTAGAACTTATGGGTTTTGTGACAATGAACAAAAAGAAGTAATTTTTCTTCTCGACACATGACAACGTGGAAAACCACCGTGAAAAGAGAAGATACAAGAAGACAAAGAAGGACAGTGTAGAAGAGTTGCATCCTTCGTCATAAAATGTAGAAGGCCAAAACGTGGCTTTAACAAAGAAGGAAAAGAGGGGAAATCCTGGAATTATAAAGTCGGAGAGTCTATCCATTCAGACAGAATTTGAGCTAATTGAAGCTTGAAAGAGATGCTGCAGACCAATCATTCATTTTCCTACACATTCCACGTCGTTTCCTGGGGAAGTGAATATGTTAAAGAACCCTTATAGCCCAAAGCCTTTTAAGTTGTAATTCACAAGACAAGGGGACCCGTTACCGTTACCTTGTGCTTTTGCATAAGGCAAGGGTACGACAAAAGCCCTACAAGATAATAATACTACAAAATCATACTTATTCAGCCTTTGTCCAATGAAACATGCACATAATAGGAATAATGACATTATTTTGCGGTATTTCGGGTTGACAGATCTGTGGTTAAATTGGGATGTCATGCTTCAGCTAATTATCAGAACTTAATCGTGTTTGGGGGATGACAAAGACAGCTTGTGACACGGCATAAAATCATTACCTTACATGTACTCATCTTCACGAAATTTTGAATTGAAAAAACCAAATACAGGAATTACAAAGAGGTCTGTTTTTGAGTAACAACTTTCAAAGGCAAGAGCGTATGTATGCATCCTCGTCATGAACGCTGTCAATGGTGTTTCTTTTGTCATCATTTCAATTATAATGTGAAAACAGACGTGAATATGCATCCATTTAAGAACAGAAAGATGGCTAGAAAAACAATTATCCTTCTTTATTTGGGAAAGTTGTCGCCGCCGTAAGGACGGCTTACAAAAGACAAGAAAGCATTTTTTGCGACACTTTGCGTGCTCTGAATTGACAAACCACAACTCCTGTTTTTATTAAGCACTGCCTCACTCACAACATGGAAAATGAGCGAGATGTTCAATTCCATTCATAAAACAGGGCGCCACCAAATAACACCATATAACCGTTTATGCCGTTACATGTAAACGTCCCCAGACGAGAGATTACACAGGAAATTGCACTTTTGTCCTCGTCTTCCATCGACTCATATGAACTATAGTAGTACTGTCGACAAGAACATACCGTATTTTCTATACACCCGCCATCACCTTAAAAGACATGCACACTGTGCACGTTATATATTTTTTCATTGGCAAGAGTAGTCCCGCATGTCACCCTGAAACGTGCTGGTGGCAGGCTTTGCCAGATTTGGAGCGACCAAACCAGGCAAGGTGGCTTTGCTTTTCTTTATACCTTTTATGCATGCACCGAAAAACGCTTGAATCCACACACATAACAAACAGCGTGCCTCTTTGCTACTAACAGTTCCATTTTCCGTTTTAGTTTTAGGGTACAATCGTACAATCCTAATACAGGCTTATATTCAGAAAATTGAACTCTACACAAAAGAACACCCAACGGCGGGATTAGGCCATCACGAAATTAAACAAGGTTCATTTAAATGAATATTGTATCTGCCTGTCAGCGCTTTTCAAAATAATGGATCATCATATCACACAAGCCACCAAGCGAGCTCATTATGTTAAATCCTGATTCTCCACCTCCAGCCTCTTAAATGGACCCACACCAGATAAATATTGTCCTAAATAAGATTAACTGTTTCACTAATAATAACAGATAACAATACAGTAATACAATGTATGTTTTTCGGAACGCACGAAGTCCTAAAGCCGTACCAAGATAAGACTAAAGTGTAAGCCGGAAACTTTACACTATATTAATGATCGTAATGACTGCACTACAGTGTAATCAAATTGCAGATCAGAGCAGGTGGTACGTATGAAAAAGAATCTAACTGTATAAAATGATCACGTCATAATATATAATAGGAGTATTAAAGGCTAATCAATATGATGAAATGAGATCGGTTTTTACGGTCGTCTCGTCTGGAAACAGACAAGAGGTAGTATTACATTTTACATTAACTGCTTCAGGGTTGCTGTCGTTCCTCGTTCTCAGCCTCATTTTGCAAATTAATCTTCCTAATATAATACAACCTGCTTCCATTTAATTTCTAAAATTATCCACCCCCACAAAGAGTAGTGACTAAAAGAAAACATCGAACCACCAGGTACCGGCTCAATATCTCCTTTCCAACTTAAATCCTTAGCAGAAAATCTGCGTCTTTGTAACCAGATACTGTAGATATTACACTTTTGCAATAAGGATTAGTTACAAGACATAATACCAAAAATCCTTCGTTTTTGTGATATTGCAACGAAAAACTTTGTAACATTGTAGCAATGGATGAATGAAACTTGATCCTTGAAAGCCTTTCGGGAGTACAAGAGTATAGATTCAGATTTGGGTAGGTGTAATGCTAAATATAAGATTGTAAAGAAGCCGGTCTATATAAGATTCTAAGACCGTATCTTTCTAATATGTTTTGTTATAAAAACTTCCGAACGATGACGAGATGACAACGGTTTGAGAAAGAAGAGGGTGAATTTCATATAGTAATATTCCAGTCAAAACCTATCCAGGAAGAACTGACATGACGGAACAAGGAACACTGCACTGCACTGTAGACTACTGGAAGGAATAAGTTTTGTCCCATGCCTGAAGCAGTTAGAACACAGCAGGAGCACGACCAGATTTTCTGCTCCCCTACGCCTCCAAGCGTTCGGCCTTCTTCAACTTTATTATCCCACTTTCTATCATCAAAGGAGAATTAATTAAACACAGCCCGAAAACCCTGTTTCTCTATTAATTTGTGTTCTTGCCAGTGTGTGAAATTTAACACTGATTTCGCCTGGATACTTTTCCTACTTCGTTTTGTGCTAAACGGTCTTGAACTAAATCAGAGAGGCGACGACAGGATAACAAGCTGTGAACAAAACTTGGACGACTGACTCTTTGCATTTACACAAATTTCAATGACATAAACTTTCCCTTTGCCCAAGAAGAAAATGAAGAAAAGTCTATCTGTGCTAGCAGACTGAGTAAGATCAAATTCATAATCATCCTCTTGCTACAGAGAAATTGCTATTCATTCGGGTTTTAAATCTAGTGAAAACGTCATATTTCTCTACTTACACAACACAAATGAACTTGGAACAGCGGATTGATGATCATGATCATAGTAACTCTGTAACTCAAAACTTTTCCAGCGATCCCTATATTTTATATTTCTCATTCCAGGAATGAGATGACAAAGGGACACAAGCTACAGAAACAACACAGGACAATTTTGTACTATACTATACTAGAAGCTAAAGTTCTTTCCGTAGTTCCTGATTCCAGACTTGACTAAAATGAAACCATTGTCTACTTTTTCACTTTCGCAACTGGAGAATAGTGTTACAGAAAGTTTCCGTTTGTTTTCACTTTCCATTCGTGGTGGATGAGGCTAGACGGGTTGATGACAGACATTTGAAACTGTGTGTTTATATATTCTAGGATTTTCAAAACTATCAAGCACGAAGCTCATTAAATTTGTTAATTACACTGGCAGTACGATATTAGAAAGAATTAATTTTATACATAATAATTATGCGCTAAAGTAAAGCTTTTCAGCTCACACGCATGAGAAGATGAAAGATGACACAAGAAAAAATAACGTCACAAGTTGCATAATAAGAAGTAAGTTCTTGACTAACCTTTCATGTGAATGACGTTAATGAAATTACCGTCAGAAAATTACTTCTAAAACTTAAACTTGAGTTGAGTTGTGTCGCGCATACATGCACTCATTCAGGCATTGAAACTGCGTACTGCTGGTCTTGTACGCTCGTATCTGTTTATGGAGACTAGAGCTTACGATTCGAATCTCAGATTCGAACTAGGATTCGAATCTTTAGTATCGAATCCGGATTCGGGAATCGAATCCAACGTAGCTGGGATTCGAATCCAAAAGTATAAACTGGCTA